>JASANG010001287.1:0-24244 GCA_030248215.1 Enoplolaimus lenunculus
TGCCTTACACAGAGCTAATGTATCATATTGAATATGATCTTAAACGACTGTCAATGGACAAATCTCGGAACGAGTAGGTATTTTTATTGTTGAAGTTTGTTTCTAAAGTAACAGATTGAACATTCATTGCGTCAAAACCTACAAGACCTCTCAAAAGCTGGTGAACGGTGATAGATGCTGCATGCATTTGAGAATACGGGCGCCAGTTTAGGTTAGCTGTGCTATGAAAAATTGGCACGGGATCAATTTATATTTGTACGAAATGTGTACAAAACATGTAGATGGATAATTGCGGGCTTTATGTCGAACATAAGTAGGTTCTTGAAGAATTGGGCATTCTACTACACGCATATGTTACATTACAGTTGAAAAATAACTGTCGTAGAGCATAAAACAGTATTGTTTTTGAGGTTTAAGAAAGCTGTACTAAGGCAAATAACAGTGGGGATCTTGTACCGGAAGTAAATCGAGCTGTGAGACGCTTTCGCTTAATGAAAGTCTCCTCTCCACCACATTCGTTTCAGTTGTAAACTCCCAGGGAAGTATTAACAATGCTGGTTATAGCGTATTTGTACGAGATCACAAATCAGTGGACGAAAAAGATTTTGCTGATAGTCGTGTTGTGGTGGCGTTGATGGCTGATGCACATTCGTTAGCTCATTCAGGAAAATTAAACCTCGATGGTGTAGATTTGGTGGTAAGAATGTTGTTGTTGTTGTTGTTGTTGTGGTTGTTGTTGTTGTTGTTGTTGTTGTTGTTGTTGTTGTTGATGATGTTGATGTTGTTGTTGTTGTTATCGGCAGCATTGCGGTTGGAACCAGTTTGGTTTGGCCCACCGCACATACTGTAGAGCCAGCCCTTCCTCCGTCGACAGAATCGCTAGGCCAACGGCCCTCCCAAACAATCGTAATCGATATCCCTCAGTTGCTGGGTATTCCCATATATGATCTTTGCCATCTTCCTGTCCGCATTTGTCGCATTTATCGTCGTCGATGATGTTGAATCTCTTCTTAAAGTAATTCGTTTTGGCGCAGTGCTCGCTTCTGAGCTGTGCTGCTATGACTTCATCTTCTCTTTTCACCAACTGTCTTCTAACTCCATTACTGTATATTGTTGCTAGTCTGCCTTCGAACCGTTGTTTGTTAGCTGTTAGCCGGTCAATACATCGTCTCGCTGCATACAATTCGATTGGGATGGCATCTTGGGCAAGCTGTCTTGCCTTGTTCGCCTCAACATCAGCTATCTCATTTCCGACAATATCGAAGTGTCCCGGTATCCATTGTATTACTATGCGGCGGTCGCTGACCGTATACAGCGCTTCGTATGTGTCACGCAAAGCTACATCCTCTTTATTTGGGTCAAACTGTTTGAGTGCCGTCAATGCTGCTTGGCTGTCTCACAACATGATAGCCGATGCTATGTCTTTGCCCAGGAGCCAATGGGCAGCATTGTAAAGTGCGACGAGTTCAGATGTATAAGATGAGCATATTGATCCAGCGGCCGACGTCTCAATTTCAAGCGTGATCCCATCTTTCATTATTATTGCCGCCATTTCGCACCCCCGTTTCGACCGAGCCATCAGTGTATAGAAAATTTTGACGCCCCCCGGAAAGGCCCCCCGGCGAATTTTCGGCCGCCCCCCAGCAAAATGCCCCCCAGCAAATTTTTTGCTGGGGCCCACCAGGACTTTTTTAAGCCAAAAATTTTCAATGTTAAACCATAAAGACCTGGACTTTTTTGAGGCGGACATTCGGCAAAATGTGATTTTATATTACGCTGAGTACTCATAATTTTTAATAGCGTTACAAATACCGGTAGTAACTAGTACAATTGAATAATGAACTAAAAAAAGCACAATTATATAAAGACCGTTTCAGGGCATACAGCATTCGAAAGTACCTTGCAGCAACAAGTTCAACCCGCCTGAGCCTTATGATAAACTGAAGCTGTGACTAATATATAAAATATATGTTAATCACAGTTTCAATTATAGATTATCTATATTTTATATAATTGTGCTTCTTTCAACTTATGGTAAAGTTGTCAGTAATATTAGTTAAAATTATTGTTATTAGCGTTTGCGGGGAATTTTTGTCATGTTGAGCGAGGAGTTATCTTCAGTTGAGTTGGAAAGACGATCTAGAATAAAAAAATGGTCCAAAAAGTCTGCTTGCAAAATTTTGAGCCTGCCCCCCAGGACCCCCCAGATCATCTGGGGGCCCCCAGGAAAACTGCCCCCAGCAAAATTAGCTGCCCCCCAGGAATCTCCTGGGGGCCCCCCAGGAAACGCCCCCCGGCGGAAATTTTCAAGCTGTGGAGAAGCCAGTATATGTACATCGAACTCTTCGTGGCGCGTGATTGATTCCATTGCTGCCGAACGCAGCTCCTGAGGGGAAGCTTCCGACCTGATCAGTGGCGTTGCTAGTTGTGTGTATATTTCGGCGGCAACCTTGGCGTCCCACGGTGGTATACTTCTTTTGGAGAAGTTTCGTCTCATTACCTCAGGTAGGATATTTTCGCAGTGGTGTCGGCTTTGCTCCCGCCATCCTCTGAGCTTCCTAAATCGATTTGGTACTTGTCGCTGTAGTGTTTTGCGTAGTGGGTTACCCTCTGGTGGCCGACATACCTCGTATGCCTTGATAGCCACTGACCTGCCTCTTGCTGTTGCTGGGACTAGGTTGCTTTCAGCCCATATAGCCTGTTCATTGCACGTCTGTGTTAATCCGCAGATAGTTCGGGCGGCTCTCTTTTGTTGTACTTCGAGCTTTTGTAAGTTGGTACAGCCATGGGATCCAGCCTGGTGCTGCGTACCATATTAATGATTCCCCAATTGCCATCCACCCCAAGTAGAGAGCGTCAGCCCTGGGTCCCAGTGTCTTTCTTTGTTGTTGTTGGTAAAAAAGATGTACATCGACTGGGACGCATTCATAATGACTTTGTTGTCTGCCGCCCATCTTGCCACCCTTTGGACTGCCAGCTTAAGTAGATCACGAAGTTCTTTCCTGCACCTTCCTGTTGCATAAATTGCTATGTCATCTGCAAAGCCGATATACTCCACATCGTTTACGGTGTAATCGTGGATGTCGTTAGCATATATCAGGAACAGCACTGGAGACAACACTGCTCCATGGGGTAGGCCGTGGTGGAATAGTCTTCATTTGCTAAAGCTGTCATTTATCTTATCTCGTGCTTTCCGGTCTTCAAGGAAATCCTTTATCCACATCAGCAAGCGTGTTGGCATTCGAATGCTTATTAATTTGCTAATCAGTCTGTTCCTCCAAAAACGGTCGCAAGCTTTGGAACAGTCAATCATACATGCGATTAACTTTTTGGGCGGGCGAGCTTGGAACCCGTCGTACACGTCTTGAACCAATTGTATGACTTGCTCCTCTGTGGAGCGCCGTCTTTGGAAGCTTGCTGGCCACTTGTTGATCGTGTCTTTCGCCTCCAGCCAATAGTTCAATTTATTCACCTGCCCTTTTTGACTATTGGTACGATTACAGCTTTTTTCCACATCCCAGGTATTACGCCAGTATTCCACGAGTGATTGAATATATCACTGAGGACGTTCTTTGCTGATTCTGGGAGGTGTTTCTGTAACGATGGTTCGATTCCATCATCACCTCCTTTCTTGTTCTCCTTAAGCTGTCTTAATGCGGATTCAAACTCCGAGCTGGTGAGCTGGCAGTTGATATTCTGGTTATCGCATCCATTATAGTTGCGGAGGGCTTTAGTATTCTTGAGGTTTATACTCCGTTCTTCCTTAGATAAATCAAGATTGGTAGCTTTTGCGTATTCAGCGATAAACGCACCAGCTTTTTGTGTCTGTTTTCCGTTCGGTGCCTTCTATATGATGGTTTCGCTACTGATACGATCAGCTATTTTCCCGTTAATGCTGCTAATCGTTCTCCACATCCTACGGCCATCGGAGTCTTCTTTAATTGAATCCACATGTTCACGCCAATATGCCCGTTTTGCCTCTTCGTTGGCTTTAGCCAGTTCAGCGCATGCCTTTCTCCATTCCTTTTTTGTTGATGGTAAGTTTTTACGCAGTTCGTTTCGACGCCTAGCCAAGCTTGATAATTCTTCTCTCCAAAACGGTTTGTTTGATGGCTTATTTTTCTTCACGGGCACCGCTTGTTTTGCTGCTTTTAACATTACACTGTTAAACCATTTGACTTTGTCGGCCAGTTTATCTGGGGGGCTCTCGGAGCTCCTTTTCAATGGTTGTGGCGTTTGGCGATCTGGTTTGTTCGCATATGTTTTACATTTGATATTAAGGATTATTGGGCATTGATCAGATCCCAACTCAACCACTGTTTTCCAAGCTACGCTATCAATGATCGACTCATGAACTAACGTGATATCCGGCGTGCTGTGATTGCCTGTAGCTCTGTTGACATGAGTGGCTGAACCATCGTTGGCAATCTGATAGCCTTCTGTTGCACACCACACCCCCAGGTCCTCCGCTTCTGGATCCTCTAAGCCGCTGTTGCACCACATTGGAGAGTGTAGATTGAAATCGCCAGCAATGATATTGTTGCGTTTTTGTTGCAGTATATCAGGTAGGGACTCGTTTACCCTTGTTTCTCGTGATGTATTACGCAAGGGTGGCCGTAGATGTTTGTGCAATTGATTGTTGTTGTTGGGCTTGTGTATACCAGAACATTGAGGCCTTCGATGACTGCCCCACCGCAGTCGTTTGTGCGTCTATGAGCCATGTTGTTTTTGACTAGCGTTAGTAACCCTTTGGAAACCAAAGAATACCCGTGCCGGATATTAGCGCAAATTCATTGTATAATTCTTTTACAGGTGATTGAATACGCGAACATAATCTTGAACAGTATTGAAAAACAATGTCAGATGAGTCAGCTTCTCGGGTATTGTAAAGCTCCAAGTCAACGGCAGACTGTGATCACAAGGTACGTATTTTCAGTTATTTGGTGTTAAATAATCTTATTTTGGCGTGTATGCCTTACGATAGAGACGCCTCAGCACCGAGATGTAACTTCATAATACATAAATGGGAATCGGTATTGAAATCGGAGTCAGACGTTTTACTGCTAACGTTGATAGTTAGTTTTACGTGTTCTAACTTGCCCGGTTGGTACCGGCCGCCAGCAACGCTACTTCATGGAATGGAATGGTACAAAATTTTCTTAAATGATTTCGCGTCAATGTTTTGTTATGTAGTCGCTCTGTATAATCGATGGTTAATTTTAGTGAAATAGATAGTAAGCAGTTGTTGAAAACGTTTTGCTTTTTGCTTGTTATAAAATATATGTTTTTATATATCCTTATGATATAATGTGCCTTATTGATTTATTTGTTACAGTTGTGAATATAACAAGAAGCAGGTGACCGAATGGTCGAACAGTTATTGCAAAAATGCAGTTTTAATTAATTGGCCAAAATTTGACTTAACGGTAAGTTGTGTGGCCAGTTTACTGTTTTGACACTCAGTTTAGTAAATTCATAACCGGTTTGAATAGTGTTCCAGAGCGGCTGGAAGTGGTACTAAATTGTTTAACATGAGCATGGTTGTGTTAACGACTAGTATTTAAAACAATTGCGCTAGCGAGAAAGGGTTGTCATTTTTACTCAGGAAAGTCAATTGAGAAATTTGACGCAACCCTGGTCCTAGTCAAGAGATTAGCGACCAGCTAATGCAAGTTTAACAGCAAGTTAATTTATATTAGCTTTATTATAATTAAAAGTAGCATTATATTGAACGCTGTAAGCCGTAAAAACAATGTTATTTTGTCAAAAATATCTGTAGTTTCACACTAAAACTGAGAATAATTATATTTTGTTTGGAATATATGAATAAATGTATATCGTATCCAAAAGTATTATGTGATTTTATTTGCAGCCTCAGTAATCAATAAACTCAAACGCTAGTTTTATTGTTTTTATCTATCAGAGGCTAACAGTAATTAATTAATTTGTTTGTGATTTTCACTTTTTATGCCTTTTTATTGTTTCAGGCATTTGCATCTGTTCTCCATAAAGTGGTGCGCACATTGAAAGTATCGGATGAAGATTCACAAGTGAGTGTACATTTTGTGGATTTTACATGCGTTTTGCACAGGAAAAATGATTAAACACAAGTTTATGCACAAAGCTTTTGTAGCCGGTTTTTACGTTTACTTTGAAATATGCTGCAAGCGGGCAACTGAAGTGAGTGAGCGCCAGAAACGGAGCTGGAGTTAAAAAGTGATAATACGGTATTTAATACCGGAACGAATTGTAAAAAGTACTACAGCCGAAATTTGAATCGCAAAATATTGAAGAGGAACTCGAACATGGCGCGAAATTGAACACCGAGTTATGCTAGATAAATGATTAATACCGGGTTTTCACTCTGCTTAATTTTGTAACTACAGCTGTATACATAGCACTAACATCATCAGTTTATTAAATTTTGAAAATGCTTTGAAACTTAACCCTGTTAAAATTATTGTGCTCAAGCTTATTTCTATGGCTGATGTTTTTAAGCCTATAATATTATAATGTTTATAATTACAAACGGCTGTAACTGGTATTGTTGGTTTAGGTCATGGACATTGTCCAAAACCTTGTTGATGATCGAGCGTCGAAACCTGATCAAAGCTTGATTATTTTTGTAAACTCTCGTGAATTGTAAGTACCTCAAAAACTCAGCAATGTGTTCAAAATATGCATTGTATTTTATTGGTGTCAGTCTCAAATTATTTATGTCCTACTTGAACACTATGTACGTCTGATGGAATAACGAACCCTTGTACAGTTGCGGTCAGAAATAAGTGGCCACTTCTTGCGGTTATACGAACACAAATGTATGCGACTGAGGTTACTAATTTCTGCGTACAACTGCGCCTGCATGCGCTAGTGGTTGACGTCAAATGTTGTTTTTATAAGCATTATTAACCATGTCTTTTGATACAAAATAGGTTTTAAATTACATAGCCTACGATGACGTGCGTCGGCGGTCAGCTATATTTGGTATATAAGTTTGAGTCTGTAGGCGATGCGTCGCTCACACTCCAAATGGCTGACGGTAGAGTTAACTTTTTGGAATTTTATTTATTATTGTCACGCGTCAACCTTACAAGACACCTCAACAGTAATTTTTTGTTGTCCCTACCATGTCGTTTGTGAGGTAGTCATTATATTGAGTTAACCATGCTACCTCAAAAAATTTTGCGTGGATCGTTACAAACAGACTGTTTCAAACACAGGTTACAGAATTATTTAAGGTAAAATGCAGCAAAATCTTCATTTGCAGTGGGGATAACGCGTGACAGTTTTGACATTTCTTACGTTTTACATAAAATGTAGCGCATGTTGTATACAAACACAATTATACTGCTATGACACACTGATATTGTACTGGTTTTAGAGCAAGTAAAATACATCAGAATTTTCGTCGAAATTGGGGGCTGTTAGCATATGTTGCCACGCGTTGGAGGACACCGAAAGAATTTATGGACGCAGTCAGTGGCTATCAAAAGAACGGGCAATTTTTGATAGCAACCGATACTGTACTAAAAGCGGGCAGAAACATTTCAGCAACGTAAGTGACCAGATTGGATGTTTTGAAAAAATATCCAGCAGATTCTGAAAGCGAGATGAGACATTCATTGCTAGATCGCACACTACTAGTGGTTTCCTGTGAGAACTTGCATTCAAAGTTATTCGAACTAATTTTTCTTTTACACAAAATTCTGAATAATTTTGAGGGAGACAAGTACTGTAGTAAAGTACACAGTACTAAGAATGCCGATGTGTGCATGTAATAGTAATCGGCCTAATAGATGGATTCCATTTTTGTCTTTAGAGTGGCTTGCAACGTCAGACAACACGTCTGGTATGCATAAAATTTTTCGTTATGATTTTAGCCATGTTCTAAACATTGGATTTCCTCAGTCAATTGAAGAACTTGTTTTGCGAGCAAAGGTTTTCAACGGGTGAGTCTACTTTATTTTTGGGTATTTTTGTTGCGAAAGTTTTGCTGCGCTGTCGTTTTTAGGGGATAGCGTTTGTCGCATTATGCCACAGTTGAGTGTATCCGTTGTTACCCAGTTATGTCAGTAAAGCTATAGCTAAACAGGCAAACAACACTATCAATCATCGGTAATTCCTTTTGTGCAGGATCAACAAATGGGGTTTGGTGCAACATAATTATATGTACTTAATAGTAAATGGCTTAAATTAGATATATGTTATTCTAGACAAAGATTTATTCTAACCTTGCATAAGTAAAATTATGATCTGTTTTTAGCAATTTTTTAATAAATTATGTGACGCCTAACTCCTGATATGGCTCCTATGTGGTAAGTTAGTCCTTGAATTACTGTGTATGTATCATTACGACAGGTTTTGTATATAGTTGATTAATTTTTGTTGTTTCGCATGTTTGTATTTTTCGTTAAATTTTACATGTTTTTACTTGTGTTTGAAGCGCCAAATCCAACCAAAAGTTGATGACAACTGTTATTCGAAGCTGCGACGATCGATTTTTGCCAGGTTTCCAATGGTTGTTGATGCAAATTAATCAAGCTAATGTGTTGCAGTAGTAATATGCGTAGTTTTGTGTCGTTCAAGGTGCAACCGAAGGTGAAAAGTAATGGAGCCGGAGCCGGAGGTCAACAAAACTTGCCGGAGCCGGAGGTCAACAAAACTTGCCGGAGCCGGAGGTGAAGCCAGAGGTGAGGCGAAGTTAAGTAGTTAAAAATGATGTTAAATTTGTTAATTTTTGTATCTTTGATGTGTTGTTAAATCACGTTAAATTTGTGTAATCCCAGCAATTTGTTCATCAAAATCGTGTTAAAAGTTAAAACGAAATGCGGCAAACAAATAAATTTTGTAAAACAACTGCGCAAAATTTCACTACCGAAGTTACCGGAATCTCTTGCAAAAATTCTAGCGAGGCCGGAGGCGAGCTGGAGACAGATCTCCGGTTGTACCCTAGTCATGGTGCACTATGTTTAAGCAAGGTGGCAACAAACGTTTAGATTGAGCTTCGGATTCGACAAAATTTCAATGGATTCTAAATTGGTCAGATCGAAAGTTTGGTGCCACCCTGATCGAAAAAGCTTGTTGATCTGACGGCGCAGCTTACAACTACAAATATGTTGTTTGTTATCATTATTTTCATGTGAACCATATTTTCGTGATTGGATCTTGGATTATGGGACAATAACTGTTTCTGTAGATATTTTGGGTAATGGTGAGCAATTGACATCAATATGGTGTAGTTTTGTTGTGATATAGGTGCATGCAATACTCAATTGCTTGTAAACTTTTTTGTTCTTTGAATGAAAATAAAGATTTTATGAGTAGTGTTCAACATTTCAGAAAAGAATTTGGATCCGCAATTTGTTTTTGGTTACGTATGTAATGGAGCATTTTAAACGTGATTTTTTTAAAATTGATATATGCCATATATATGAGTTTTTGTGTTGTATCTAATAAATTCAGTGTTACTTTAAACGAGCTGATTAAATGATAATAAACCTTGCGACACGCGCGCCATTATCTGGACATTTCGTTATTCTTATGTTCATACTTCAGGACTTATCCAGTTTTCAATACAGATCTGCTGCATGTTTTAATTTAAAAAATTCATCATGGCTTAACCCTCACATGAATATTTTCAATTTCATATGAGATCCACTTTCGAGGTAAGATTCGATTCCTAGTCTCTCGGGTGACAGGGATTTACGATGGCCACTCAGCTATAGGAGCTTGACGCTCGAGTCCTAAGGTGTTCTCACGTCTTATAGAGATTTTGCACTGCACATATATGTTAGAATTAAGCACTGCTCAGTTTTTGTGTTGCTCTATACTTGTATTTTTGCTCATAGTATACTCTATGAGTTAACGGGTTAAAATATTTAGGTGTATACATAATCTTCAGCAAGCCTAGAATCAAAAATAAGAAAACGTGTCGAGGGTACAAATTTAAAACTTGCACATATATATACAAAATATTACCAGTAAAGATGCCTTTCCTTGTATCAGACGACGGTTTTCTGCAACACTAAAGGTTTATTGAATAACGAAATTTTACTAAACCAGCTAAAAACAAGAGTAAAAGCAAAAGCCTGAAGAATAGAAATTAATATTGCATTTAGTTTCAAGGTTCGAATTTCGGCACCAAAGAAACTACATGCAAGAGCATCGGACTCATTGCCAGCTCAACAAGTTGTTATGGAGAGACCCTAAAATTTAAAGTGTGCCAAAGGAATATTGTGTGCTCAGCTTACATCGAGGGAGAAGCGCGCTGCCGTTTTGGCTACGACAATGAATGGCGTATACTGTTGTTTGTTTGGGAATTTGGATTGCCGTATTTAATAACACGAAGATGAAAGATGTTTTGTTCGATAATACGCTAGATATATGCGGCGTTTAAAATCTTAACAGAATTTAGGCTATGATAGCTGGAATCACATTTTTTATAAGAATGTGTGAGATTTCGGGCTGCACGGAAATTTTTGAGACTAGTTCCGGACGTAAGACCCCCATACAAGATTCGTTTGTAGATTAATAATATGTTTTCCTGAGACTCGGACAATTTTCAATTTTGTTGCTTTGGAAGAAACATTTCAGAGCAAACTGATAGCACCAAACGTTCGCGCTGGTGATCACTATTAATGCGCGTGTGTTTTAAAATAATATAGATGACTGTGACTATTGTGGCAAAGATCCCAAAAACGACAGGTATCAATGCAATCAAACTGCCCACTACAGGACGCCCTTTAAACAAAAATAGATACACAACATTGCGAATTGTTTGTGCGAACATTCCAAATATAATCAGTACGCAAATTATCAAGCCAATGATCCATGACGCGAAAGTGTATTTTCTAGGTTCTATTGTTGAATTTTTTCGTTTCTTTATGTATTGTACAATTTTATGAACGAGATAAATAGCAATAATCAAAAGCTGAACAATAACTGCCAATGGTCCGAACTGAAAAATGTTGCTATCCACAAATGTTATATTCTTCTCAGCGTTAGATGTACAATAAAATAAACCGATTAAAAACGTCCAAATAACTACTGCGATTGCCGCCAGAAACCGAAGTAATATTTGATTCAGTTTACTGTAAGTACTTGGAAATGCCATAGAAATGCAAACGACCACTGCGTTTGCTAATGTTTCGACCATACAAGCTGATGACGTGACAGAAATCAAAAAGATATAAATGTAAAATATAGCTGATAGCATCCAACCACCTGGAATTGCATGCAACGCCGTAGGAGCATCTGCATATGCAAACTGCATACCGGCTCGAATCGAATCAGTCACAGCAACCCCTCTAAGCATTGAAATATAACCGTAAAGCGAAAAATAAAACGCTGTATTTATAATATACACAATCATATACTGAATCATTATTAGCCCAATATCAACACCCCACCATTTATAAACATTGCGTGAAGATTTTCGGTTGTTTGAATCTGATGCAACAGTGTTTGCGTCAAACGAATAACTTGTCAGCGTCGGAATTATTCCGGTGCCAAATGTGAGTGATAACAAACTAAACATGTATTCAGTGATGGTTAATAACCTTCCAAATTTTGACCAATTGGGATAAAACATATATTTCATGCCATCTAAAGCACCCTGTAGTGTTACTGCGCGCACAGTAAGTACAAACAAAATTGTAACCGCTGCGACTTGAGCAAGACCACATAGTACACCAAGACTGAGCGGTATATAAGCAAAAAACGGCACAAGCATAATGCAGTAAACGAAAAAGCTTACAGCAACATTTGCGTTGAATGTTGTACGACTGCCTGCTGATTCTTGAAATCCCAGTATTGCGTTCATATAATTATCGCCAGGTAATGCAATGTTATACAGTTCGTAGTTGGTTAGGTTACCGATGTATCGAAACGGATCACTACAGTTTACCGAATTCCAGTACGTATCACAGCGACCAAACGCAGACTCAAACTGAGGCGAAATGCTGGTTATGAAATAACGCAGACTGTAGCTGCCAAGCACACTATGATACGGCAAAACAATTGCGACAGGAATCAAACAAGCAATTGCAAGCCCGAACGCAACTGGCACTAACTTGAACATCCGTACCGGTCCGCCAAGTTTGATGCCCATAGTGAATTCAAACGCGGTCATCGGAACAGCAAAGAAAAGCAAAACGATTGTAATAACGGCAATAAAAGCTGCACCTCCTTCTAAAAATGTCAAATACGGCAGTTTCCAAACGGCATCCGTTCCAAATATCGACATAAACACCATTGAAATAGACAAAAATCGGTAAGTATACGAGTTGAATGGAATTGCCATTTGAAGGGTTTATAGTCCAGTACGATTAATATAAACGTTGTAGTGCAATATTATTAATTCTAAAAATATTCAAATGCTGGCGTAGAAAATTTTGAAACGTTTTTCTTTTATACTGCGACATAGGAAAAGTAAGTATATCGACAGCTGCGGCCAGATGTGAAGGTATATTATCAGGGACACATCCCGTTAGTCGTTACATTCTTAGAGACCCGAAATGATCACATATGACTAAAGAAATTTGACTCGAAGGGTCTGGCGTACTAGGAGCGTTACTGCTATAAGCTCCTGGCCATGGCTACTATTACTGTCATTATTGGTATAATCATTATTGTTATTATTGCTGGTGTCGTACTGCATTATGCCATGCTGTTACTGTCATTTTTTTGCTGCTGTACTGTCATTTTTTGCTGCTGCTATATCGGTGTTATTTTTATGGGGTGTGTCGCGTTTTTGTACGGTCGCGTTGTCCTCTTTTTATATATACATACATATCGTGTTTGTCAAAGCTATTTATGGGTATTCTAGCACTTTTAGTTTGGATTTGTTTTATCTTGACCGCCCCGTGCCGCGGCGCTGTTTTAACAATCGCAGTCTCGCAACAATTGACGCCCGTTAGCGAAATTTAATGACCCCGGCAGTACGACATTTGAAATTTCTAGTGAAAGTTTTCTCTCCGTTATCCTCATGTCTCTAGCGCCCGCACGATGTAAAAAACTATAATATTTCTAAACTTATTTGAAATTAGAGCATGGACGACTTTTGAAGTTGTAATTTCGTACCTCTAATGACAAGTTTTTGGGGGTGCTAATGCGGGGTTCACGTTACAAATGTTGCAGCTGGGCCACGTTTTGTCACGTTGTATATATTGGGTAACATTTTGTCTGCGATGTAACCCAATATGATATTCAAAAAACAGTGGTTGTCTGCTAACATCACGTATCGGTCACGTTTTGTCTTTCAATATCATATGATATTGCATAGGTTGTCTGTCAATATCATATGATCATTTTGAAAATGTCTACTGAGTCAGCTGGATAACTAGGTTTGGGATATCATGTGATACTAATCGACATGTAATTGGCGGGGAATTAAAATTTTGGTGGGAAATTCAAATTTTGGCGCGAAATTCAAATTTTGGCGGGAAATTCAAATTTTGACGCGAAAATTTAAATTTTGGCAGCAAATTCAAATTTATACAGGAAAATTCAAAATTTGGCGGGAAATTCACATTTTGGCGGGAAATTTAAATTAATTTTGGCAGCAAAATTCAAATTTTGGTTGAAAATTCAAATTTTGGCGGCAAATTGAAATTCAGGTGGGAAAATTCAAGTTTTGGCGGAAATTCAAATTTTGGCGCAAAAATTCAAAATTTGGCGGGAAAATTCAAATTTTGGCAGAAAAATTCGAATTTGGGAGGGAATATTCAAAATTTTAGCGGATTGTATACGTCTTAAACTACATAATGGAATATCATATGATACTCCAAATCCGTCTTTGAATATCATATCATATATGCTGTTAATTTGGAATATCATGTGATATTCAACAATATGTCTGATTATGTCACGTGACATTCGAACACTTGTATGCTGAGATAACATGAATACCTGTGCTTTGTATAGCAATATCACATTATATTCGACATTTGCTTGTCCGTATCATATGATGGTAACAAAGATTCATGTTGATGTCGAATCAACATGTGACAAAACGTGACCCGACTGCCCCAGTTATAACGTGAACCCCGCATAACACTTGAGGGAACGGGGAGAGTTCAGCTTGGATTTCGGGCCCAGTTCGACGCCTGTTCAGTGAGGATTGCTCTACACGCCGCGGCTACTGTGACTTCGCAGCGGGAGCCAGAAGCGAACCCTATTCTCGTGCGCCCTTTCTTTCTTTGTGAAGTCTAGATTGCCCCGAGTTGCGTCTCTGTTTCAATAATCTTAGTCTTGTTATACCCTATACGCGTCCGCGAGATTTAATGATCCCGGCAGTACGAGACTTAACGTTTTGAGGAGCATTCTAAACTGAACTGACATTGAAAAAAGTAAGAGGGGTCGCCCGCTCAGAGGTTGGGAAGGGGGAGAGTTGCTCATAAACGGTTGGCTAAGCTAACGTATCTCGTGGGTTGACCATCGGCAACCCTGGCCTGGCCCAGGAACGTAGGCTGATCTTCTCCCCTCCCCCCCATGCGAGACCTGAGTAGTCTTTCTTGGTTGCTGCCGTTCGCATAGTTTCGAAGGCTCTAATTAACGTAAGGAGCTCAAATTTTTTTAACCTCATTTGATTGATCAATTAATGGATGTACAGCATCGCTAGAGGATTGTAGGCTGGTTGACTCGAACAATTTTTGAACTTTAGAGAAATTAGACGTTTTTAGCCGAGACGTGAAAACGCAGTAGGAAAAGGGGGCACCCCATTGGGTCTCGGCTCTGGTTGTCGACCGACGAAGGGGGCCTCGCGGTGGTTGTTTAGTGGGGAGTGTTCTCGTGGTACAACCTTGTGCGCACCCCTAAGCCAAGGGACAAGTAGGCCCCGCCGTGTTGACCCCTATAGATATCGAATCGCGTCGGTCTGTGTGTTGCAGTGACATTGCGCTCTAGTGCGTTTTTGCTTCGCTGCTCAGACTCTTAATGACTGTCTTTTGCATATAACTGACAATAGAGCAGATTTACGAGCCTGCTGAGAGGGATGAGAGGCGTCGGCAACGATTTGAAGTTTTGTTTTATTTCCAGCGAGAGCGGGGGCTGGTGAAAGTTTCATGAAGAGGGGGATTCCCTTGTTTTATGGTGTAATCCATTTCCCGAATTCAAAGCAGAGGTGGGAACTTAGGAGGGGACCCTCGGGGCTCCCTGGACAACCCCCGCGCAATAATTCTGCCGATTTCAGTCCGGGAATGTCTGGGACCAAATTTTGAAATGACTAATTGTAACCAGTGCCCTTTAATACCGCTCACCGAACGAGGAAATAAGGATACCTCGACTAGGGATCACGGATAAGTAGTTTAGCAGTTATGCCGAATCACAGTCTAAGACTTTACGTGCGAATTTTTACGGCTTCAGAGGCACACGAGGCGCCAGAATAGGGATTCTTAGACAACTTGAGAAGGCCTACCAGTTGACAGATCTCATTGCTCGGGGAAATAAAAACACGCTGACCATGGGTCTGGGATAACCCTTTCGGGAGTTAGGGCCACTCGAACTTTCGAAATGGGGTGTGCAAATTTCACGGATCCCTAGGGTGGAAAAATGCAAAAACATGAATTTCGGAATTGGAGGTTGAGACCCATATCATTGGACGCAGCTCATCGAGCTGAATAATAAAACCACCCTGACTTGGGGTCCCCGACCTCTCGTTCAAAAGTTATGGGCTTTCGTGGAATTAAGTATCGAGCTTGATATCAATCGACTCAGCTTTTCACGCTGAACAAGAAAAATACCCTGATTCGGGGTCTGGGACCAATCGTTAAGAAGTTACTAGCACTTAAAGTTTTCGAAATTTTACGTGTAACACGTTACGGATCCCCGGTCCAAAAATGCAAAATCACGTTTTCCGGAATCTAGGGTTGGGACTGGTCCTATCGGGTTCGGCGCATTGCAATGAGTAATAAAACCACCCTGACCGCTGTTCGGAAACCGATACTTGAAAAGTTATGGCTAGCCCAAGGCCCGTAATTTTGGCGGACTCTCTGAGTCGATTAAGAGTGTCTAGAGTGTGTGTGTTCCTTGAGTTAGGCTGAAGTCATAGTGTAAGCATTTCGGGAATGGCACAGAAATTTTTCTTGAGACTGTCTCGGTACTTTATCAGGAATTATGAGTGTACGGATTTGTGGTGTTTAAATGTGTACGCCTTGTATCCGTTTGCCTTATCGTTTGTGCTTTCGTGTTTATATTATCGTTTTGTTGGCCAGGTTGGGTAGGAAACCGTAGTGAATTTTGAACTTGTGACGCTTTAGTACAGTCTACGTACGTTAGCTGGTCTGGCAAAAGAAATTCTAGGGCTGTAGGCACACGCTAGCCGCTAGAGTAGTAGTGGTGAATTTCAGTTGACTAAATAACCTGGCCGCTTATGACATAGATTCCGCTCTCTAGTTTTACTGGATTTTGGCACGTTTCATCTGGGTTTTGTGCTTTCCATTTTTTTGGCGTGCCTTTGATTTTTATACTCTATTTTGTATTGTGTCTTAGTGCTTTAACTATTGATAGTGAGATAGGCCCTGTACGAGGGAATGGGCGACCTAAGCCAAAAGTCACGCGTGCGTACCGGTATTTTGAGGGAATTGTACAATCCCGCCAGCCCTGCCTACAACGTTGGAAATTGCCACCTGCCCCTTGACCACACCGCTTAAACCTAATTTTATCAGCCCACCCCTTGGCTGAGAATGTTGAGATTACGTGTAAACCCTTACAGCCAATCAGAGGCTGCCTAACAAAGTTGTTTACGTTTTCTCATTGGCTCCCGCAACCTAAGTTTTGTCAGCCAATCACGTGGCTTCGCTGCGTCTGTCCTGTGTGAAATTTCATTGGCTCTTTGCAGCCGTACTATTTTTAACCAATCGTATAGCTCAAACCGCGTCTGTTCTGCTCAAAATTTCAGTGGCTGAGTGCTGAGAGAAAAAGGTATATAAACGCAGTGTACTGCTGCAAATTTCAGTTTCAGTTTCGATTTTCTTCGGTTTTCCGTCGCGAGCGCGAGCCGCGACACAGCAAACCGAGTTTTCGGTGCACTGTATGGCGACACGGTGCACTCGAAATTCTCGGGGCGCTGACTAAGACGGGGGGTGCTGCGCGTTGCGCGCAGGGGATAAGTAAGTAAGTAAGAGGGGGCCGCACTAGGATTTTCTCGGTATCACAAAGGGGGTGTGAGTTGAAATTTTACCTTAAACTTTGCCTGGCGTTGGCGACAACGCAGGTACAAATTTTCCTGCCAATCTCGTGAAAGGGTACGTATTATGTGAGACGCATTAGGCGTGTTATCAGAGTAAAAATTTGAGGCCTGAATTTTAGTGAATAGTCACTGGCCAAGACAAAAATCTATTTATTAATACTCAGAGTATTGAGTGTCAACGGCAGCAGGGAAGCCAAGTCAGCCCGATGCTAAGCATTAGGGAATTGTCAAGCAAAAGAGCTAAGGCCTGCCTGTCTAGTACAAAACTTTCGTATGCCCCGTGAATTCAGACGATTCTAGTCAGGCCCTAGAAACTCAGCTGTAAGGCATACCACCGCCGTTGACTATCAAACTGCTGAATATGCAGCCGTGAGAGACCTAGGCCTAGGAGCGTACAGGTTACGTAATCCAAAGAAACAGGCGCGGTTTGTCACCTCTACTCGCGAATTTGCCTTCAACTTTGTGGCTGACTAGAGAATACGTTACTCACCTGACCACTTACAACTCATATGGTACGCACGCGTGTCTTTTCAGATATGTACCTAGAAGCCATGGGTATGCTCATTCAACCGTGTGTTCCCTACGTAGCAGCTCCGCCACGCGAGTTATGCTTAGCCCTGCTTTTTTCACCTCAACGAATAGCGTTCTAAGTAGTTTGACGCAGGGAAATCCTTGACATGAGCATACCCAGGGGGAACAATACGCAACTCTTCCACAACAACCAGTCAACCTTAGGTCATGGTAAGATTATCCCAGCGTACAGGGATCTAGAGGTGTATAAGAGATCAAATCGCCAATTCACTTTCAGTCAGTAATTTCAAATAACTTTCAGCTAATTTTATCGTAACCAGCGCTCTACGTGCAAAATAGCTATAGGCTGTCAAGCAGGAAACTGATTAGTCCCAGTTTCGTTGCATAGAGGTAATTTCATGAAATAAAATGTGCAGATTCAATAAAGCAAAACTTTAGGTTGTGTACCTTGTTGAACCCTGAGCAGTCAAGAAAATTCCTGGCCTAGAGCCATGGCTAAAATTTCAAGAGATAACACAGTACTGGTGCGAACCAGACTTTCCATTTTGGAGCAAAAACCCAGAGGCGCGGATCGATTCGCCCTCTATTACAATAGACTAATAACCTAGGCATCCAAATTCTACAAAATTGCAATAGATGTTTCGGTGAAATCAACGAACTTGGTCAGGTGACCAAGTGCTCACCAGGATTTAGGCGCAGAAATCATTAGTCCTAATCATGAAAATCAGCGGCAACCATACCATTCGAACTTATAACCATGTGTTGGGGGTGCGACTTAGCCACGCCCGCGAGCGTCCATGAGAGCTTAGGCGTACGGCGACGTTGGAATTTTGTGACTCTCAAAACCCGACGTCACGCCTGGGGGACCATCATCCGCTAGACACGTTGGCTTACTAGGCAGACCCACGGCCATGAACACCCGTGAGGGATACCACTCGGATTCGTCCGCAGAGGTACCCGTTGGTCGCAGCCGTAACAATATTGATGTATCAGAAATGTTATTTGTTAGGGAAGACTAGTGCACGACGACGGATTTAGGCAACGATTAATTGCTGTGTTTTCAACGTTTTTCGGTGTATTCGAGATCAAGGGTCCGTCGATCAGTCAACCAAGGGTTCAGCCAAGATTTCGCTCGTGAATATCATCGCTTGTATGGGACGTATTTTGCTATCAAGCATCGCAAGTGGAAAAAAGTTATGAGTTTATGAAGAGCGCAAGGTTATTTTTGAACTGTGAGTACCTGGCTACTTCCTGACACTTTTGCGGAACAATATTTCTCGCGTGCCTAATTCAACGGTCGAACCTCCACTCTTGGAAAGGGTTATTTTGGAGAAAACTATAGTTTGGCTTTATCATTTTCGTATACAAAAATGACTATTTAATAGAGGTGCCGTCTTTAATAAAATTCTAAAATGTATGTTTTGTAACAAACGTTTTAATTTTAGACTTTGTACTTCGGATACACATCATAAAGCATAAATTTAGCACTGTTCAACGTCTAATGCTTAATTTGTATACTTTACAGGTTAGCGTTTGGAACGACTCTGCAGTCGACAACACAGCTGAAAATACGCAGACAACTAACGGGTAAATTTGGAACTCCGTGGTACTCTTTGCCAACAATATATGATCTCCGTTGTTTCATCCTAAAAGTATCATGGTACCGTGGCAGTTGCCTTTGAGTTGTGTTACATTTAGAGTATTAAAACAGTTGAAAAATATCCGTTTTTACATCAAGGATGGCTTTTTGGGAAAACATTGAATCAATCGAAAAACGGCTTCTTTCTGTTTTTTTCTGAAGAAAACGGAAAAACTGAGAAACGTGTACCCTTTCTTCAGCAACTACAAAGACGCTGACAGATGCCGTATCTGGTGTCAAAGTAAAACTAGGAGTACATATATGACTGTAGTAACATGTGGCAGGCAAGCATAGCCGGTACACTTCAAAAGTGTGAGACGTTTGAAAAACGGAATTTCTCAGCTAGCTGGCCACCGAGAAGTCGTATTTCTCTGCTATCATGTGTACTTAGCTAACCTTTTGTTCTACGATATTTTCAAATGTCTACTTGAGGTAACATATACAAATTATCTTGTTTAATATCATGTGAGACTTGTTTAATATCATATGATGTATACTTGAATTTGTAATTTGAATTTTTCAAATATGACGCTGTAGCTCTGAACTTTTTTGTGTCGTAAACAAACTTTCCGGCATATTTTTGGTATTTTGAAGTAAATGTTCTGTGATTTTGTCGTCCGACTTTGTCTTCATTTATAAGCACGCGAAAATCGTTTGTCCCGCTGAATATCATATGATATTCGTTGTAATTTTGGAATATCATTTGATTTTCGCATAAATGTCCCACAGTATCACGTGACATACCGACTCTTTTACACAATCATCTGAGAGCGGCGGTTTACAAAAAGTGTCATATGACACATCCGAGTTTATGTCTGTTGACCCGATATGACAGCCCGAATTTTAGTGTTGACGTCGAATCAGCATGGAAAACCGTGACCGCCTGCAAACTGTTGTAACGGGAATGCCGCATTAGCTGCACCACGACTACAGAGATACAGGGACACAAGCAACAAAGATCTCTGGTATATCTGGTTAAAAAAAGTGTTACAAAACCTGGGAAATAAGCCCCCTAATACTTGAGCGAAACGGCCAATGTATAGCACGGAGCGCAACAGCAGTATAAGCATATTCCTAACCCTATGCGTTTAGCATAAGCGTAAAACAAGTGCTTACACTTAAGCCTAAGCCTAAGCAAAAAAATAGTCTAAAATTTAAGCTATTCCGTTGCAATACATCACAGAGCTGCACGCTAACCGAGCGCTGGTAAAAAATTATGATTCTTTACCCGCCTAAAATTTTCATAAAACACAACAAACAGCGGTTTAAAGTAAGTACATAGCTAGTATCACCCACAAATATACAGGTTGCTAAGATTATGGTTCTGGCTAAATTAGGCGCATGCACACGGGATCAACTGAAATTTTTGGAGCACAGCTTATCATATAACATTTGGAGATATTCTTCGCTGTTTCTATAAAGGTTATATTTTTCGTTTGCTTGGAACACTATGTTAAGAAGCTTTCAAAACCGGATAGTGGGTAAAAGAATTTTGCGCGGGTATACCCACGGCCAAAAATTAAATTTCCGCGGGTAAAACGCAGTGCGGGTAAAAAATCTTTACCCACTTACACCTCTGGTACAGCAGAAAAACGTTCCGCCTTTGATCGTTTTACATGGATCCGAGAAACTTTTTCCAGTTGGATTGGTAGGCGTGTTAAAATAACCAATTTCTTCTAGGTCTCAGGGATGCTTTGGCGCTACACAAGTTATTTGCGAGAATAAATATATTTTTAAGGTATTGATTTCCGTTCCTACGCCCCTTCGGAAAAAACGAAAAAAACCTGAAACTGTTTGTGTGTTAATTATTTTGGTGCCCAAACCGCGCTACAGTTAGAAAATTACTTCTAATGAAAATATTATAAACGCAGAACGTTAACATTCACCATACATCAGTGTGACTTTGCAAACAGAACGAAATGTTAAAGCTTAAAATACATTTTCGGTGCAAATCGAACCATTTTATCCTAATGAACACAAGCAGTGACTTCAGAATAATTATTTATACATAATATCTGCATGTAAACACGGCTTAATTTTAAGCATAAAATTAATAACGCTATTAATAGCCCGAAGCGTGACTATGGTGCGTTTCTTATTGTGATAACAACCCTATCCATCAGACTTGTTTCAGCGTATGCCTCGTAGAAATTCGGATTGTTCTGCGAGAAAACACTTCTAAGCGGGTTGCACAAAAAAATTCGGTCCATAAGGGTTAAAATTAAGTCTGGGAAATTCAACTAGACGCTGTCATGCTAATAATAGTCACAAGTGCGCTATGGTTACTGTAGTGACCCGAATAAGAGGGAGTAATAGGAGGGCATCATTTTTTTTATTCGTAAATCAATAGGAGTCTGTTTCCTTAATTAGTATCCGTTAGTGGATAGAGACCATAATTATAAATTGAATTTATAACAGAAATTAAAGCAGACGAACGGTCTAGACTTTTCAAATATATAACAGACACTCGGACAGCCCGCATAAACTTTATTAAATCCAGAAAAATGATTAACGGCCAGGACAATAAGCAAATTGGTACTATAAGCAAGTCAATTTTGCGAAAGAAAGATAAAAAATTAAAGGCGTTGGGACTAACTTATACTTATGGCGAGACTTAAAATTAAAAATTTAAACCAGTAGTAGGTATGTAACCGAATAACATTTGGTTCCCTCAGGAGAGGCAAAATAAATTAGTCCCTCTTATTCGGGTCAACGCAGTACAATTTTAGCGTTTCTATAACTGAAACTTTTAGAAGATATATAGCTTTGCTCAATTCCGGATTTAACGGTCAATAGTCTGACTCAAGATAAACTTCTGTTTAAAAATTCACCATTATGCATTTGATTGGTTTTATACAACCGTGAAATGTCGCTTGACTAGCTTTAGTTTTAGCGCCTAGTTTCCGAATTGAACTCAGTACAATTATAATATGGACTAGTCCATTGCATAATTACGACTTGGGCTAGCCCATGGCGTAATTATTTCTATGCGAAAAGTTCACGCCTTGTGATTGGTTACTACCATAATGCCACACTCAAATATGATTAGCTGTTGCGAATACTTTTTTCTGATTGGCTAAGTATTCGCCACCTGTTTGCTACCAGACTGTTCGTTTTACTGAGCAAAGTATATAAATCAAGCTGGTTTTTAAGACTATCAAGTAACCAATCAGAAAACGCACAGCTTTATCAGACATGATTCCGCCTTGGGCTAGCCAAAGTCTTAATTCTGCTTTGGACTAGCCCAAGTCGTAATTCCGCTTTGGACTAGCCCAATTCGGAATCGAAATGAATTGCGACTTTGGCTACGACATAATATACATAGCTATTTGTGGCATAATTGGACGCAATTTCTTCGATCGCATATCGTGTTTTATTCGCAACTGCGCTTTTTGTAATTCATACAATCAAAAACCATAAGAGAGAACGATATTACATGTAATATTTGTCTAAAAATTGCTTACAGGAAGAAATCAGGTTTTTTAAAAAATTAGATGCTGCTCTAATTTATTTGCGCGATAATAGCTCAATCCACAGGTAACACATTTTCGTTCAGCCTATCAAATTACAGCACCCCATCCAGCTGCGAATCGCAACAGAATTTAAATTTTGGCAAGTCATTCATGATCGTAAGCTCGTTTTGAGCTATAGTCTTATTTTAAATTGGACTGAATTACGGTTTATATTCTTCAACATACTTTATATTTTATTTTTTTGACACAACGATTAATACCTAAATAAATAGGTTAAAATGTAATGTATCCTTAATAGCAACGCTCTGACTCTGACGCTCGTCTGGGTGCAAGGTTAATTTCTTCTGAAAATTCGTACGTTTTTCCAATAAAAAAATCTGGAATTGCGAAACGAAACTTGCGAAAACACTGTGGATTCATGTGTGCTGGCATTGAGCATTGATGATAAATCTGAAATTTGTGAAATAATTTTTATGTGTCTAAAGCTTTCTAAATCTTTAATAAAATTGGCGCTTTGTGCTATTATGTTTTACTTTTATAGTGTTATCTGCTAGCATTTACGCCTAAAACTTGGTGCTGAATGCGAGAAAGAGATAATTTTAACATAGTTTCATATTATCTGAAACGTGTTTTGCTCGACAATAGTCGGTTTTATTTCGACAGACACAGAACACTCAACCAGAAGAGTATAACCGGATATCCATTTCCGTTTCCGGCAAAAAACGTGTCCGTTTCCATTATGAAAATACCGGAAATTCAGTTATTTTAACGCGCAAAAACTTGTGTATACCTATATCTGGCAATTTTTCATTGCAGAGAATGCTGCAATTTTTCGAAGTGAAATAAAAATTACGAAATTCATCCAATATCTTAAAAATTTCGATGCATCACCCATTTTTTCTTCAAAATTTTAGAAAACTCCGCGAATGTTTGCACGTCTCAGTTGTATTGCCATAAAATATCTTTGCAACTTTTTTTACCTCAATATCTTTTTTTAGTTTGCGTTTCCGTGTCCGTTATTTTGATCACTATCCGTTTCCGTTTGTGTTATTTTTACTATCCGTTTACACCCTGCCAATAGGCTACTTCATAATATAAAATTTACTTTGAAATAAACATCAATATCTCCAATATAATCGCGCGCCGTGCCGCAAAAGTCAAAAAATCCGTCATCATCTGTTCGTGCTTCGCCCATTTTATCGTCCGGATTCCCTATAAAAATAATTCTATAATTTTTAATGAATACAACGCTATTTTAAATGCTTTTCGCAGCTTTAAACTCAAACATGCAATTTTCAGAAACCATTTTTGTAAAGGAGAAAATTTCAAACAGCATACCGAAAACGCAGATGTAAAACAGTTATTGAAGCGTAAAAATTTCGGCCAATGTTACCCTAAACGCCGTCCCATTGT
>JASANG010002075.1:0-24218 GCA_030248215.1 Enoplolaimus lenunculus
GAATAGGGTGGTAACAAGAGGAGTCCCATTTTGAGTGACAACCAATAGGAATTTGTATCGCTAATAAGAGTGCGTACGCAGATAAAGTCGCTACACCGTAATTATAGTCCATAAATGTCAATTATTAATAATTGTAGTCTATATATGACTCCTAGACCAAATTAAGTTAAGTTTAAAACTTTAAAGCATATTTAAGGTTTGAAAGTACATTTCTAAGTGTAACCTTGCATTTCCGGTACCGGGTATATCAGTGACGAATGGCAGCGGAGGGCGGGTTTAAAATAAATAACAATCCGTAATCTAATAACAGGGGCTACGTATTAGAGACGGCAAATTAATATCAGTCCCTCTCTTATTCTGGTCAGTACAGTACCAAATGTCTCTTGAACACGTAGTTTTAAATCACTTAACTTAAATTTTTGCAAAAGCACCAGAAACCGGGACGGCCTTTAATGGGCCGAATGTACTATGAGCAACTAATTGCACATTATACACCCGCAATAACAGTTAAATATATTAGGAAAGCGCAATAGCTTAACGTAAACAACGTCTATAACTTGTTTGCTGAAAACTTGCATGAATGCTGATCTTTCACTGGTTTTCTTTGAGACCGGTAGCTGGACGCTGGAGGTTTGTAGAAAGCACCTAAAATCTATTAACACTAAAGTTTGAGGGTAATTGATTAAGGTTTACTAAGATGAAACACGTGGTGTGATGACGACTGTGCAATAATCACAATTCGAATCAACACGTAAAATATTCTGTATGCAACACATGGCATTACAGCCTAACAGGACATTGTAAGCTGTACAAGGGGCCCATATTGTCTACACTATATATCAACTATCGTCAGTAATAGGCTTTCAAGCTCACAATTGCAGTTGTTACACTCATACTGAATGGTACAGGAATAGAGCAAATCATATGCGAAAAATGTCAATTTACGACAAGGGTGTTTGCAATATATTTAGGTATATATTGGGTAAGCTGTACCAGGAGCCCATATTCTCTGCTGTATATAGCAACTATCATCAGTTAGTAATAGGCTTTTAAGCTCACTAACTACTGCTGTTGTTGCCCTCATTATTCAATGGTACAGGAGTAGAGCAAATCATATGCGAAAAATGTGCTGAATTTTGAGCCTCAGTATTCACTGGTTCGAAAGTTACAAGATCTATCACCAACTGGTAAACAGGTACTACAAGCATTTGAGAATACGAGCTATGGGCGCAGCCAGAACTTTGGAAACGGGTTTACGTTCTGTTGCAATTTTAAAGAGGATTTTTTATTACCAATTGAAACAGTTTTCAACACTGCGTGGATAAAACTCACTACGGAATCTTGACTCCTTTATAACCTTATGGCTGCGTCTTGAAATATACCTACCTACACTGCAAAAAATGGTGAGTCAAATTGACACTCTGCGAAATAATGTTTTCAACTGAGTCAAATTCGACTACACCAGAGTCACTTAGTTAGCCGAATTTGACGCAAGCGGAGTCGAATTTGATTCGGCTTGTGTTGTCTCGAAAAATTTATTTCGGACAGAGTCAATTTGACTCACCATTTTTTGTAGTGTACTTAGTCATATTGGAATGATTTAAACTACTAGCGTTTGACTAAGTATTATATTTGAAACTTTTTGTTTAAATATACATTTTAAGCAAACACAAGAATTTGGTCCTTCGCATGCAGCATCAACTAAATTCGATCCAAACTCTTCTTGACATCGTCGTGTGCATTTGTCATCACTGGACGAACATAACTGATCTGCAGTATAAACGTGGACAGAAGGGTTTGGGCAAGCTGAAAAAACAAATATAGACAGTCTTATAATACTAAATAGCGATTTTAATTATTGTGCACTCATCAGTGTGTAACCGGATGTTCGTTTCCGTTTCCGTTGATTTCCAATGTCCGTTTTCGTTTTCGTTATAGGAATAACGGAAATTCGGCCCATGTATGCTTTCCTGCCGCTCCAATATCTCACTGTGCCAACTATAGAAACTGACTGTTTTTGTTAGTGGTGAGATTTGGGATTTTGTGATATCAATAGTGTTCAGCATAAAAGCAATTACTTGGGCTTCAGGTTTAGGTTTAGGCTAAAGCTCTGGCTTAGGATTCGGTTTAGGCTTAGGATTAGGATTAGGCTTAGGTTTAGGATTAGGCTTAGGTTTAGGATTAGGCTTAGGTTTAGGATTAGGCTCCTGCATACATAGGCTTTGACTTAAGCACAAGTTTACATTTAGATACATCGTTTCAAATGTAACCTGATCCGCGATCGTCATTCCGAAAATATCATTTGTAACAATATCCTAAATTCTCACGTGCTGCCATATCCAAGTGTCGAGGTTAGAACTTTACATCTCCTTCCCGGATGTCTTCGGCATCTTAAGGGGCATTGATTCTCAATTGATCCGACGAATGTTTTACATATTTGTAAATATCGAACGAAATGCGGGTTTTTGTAAAAAAACTTTAGAGGCTCTAAAGAATGAAATCTGCAACAATTAAGCATTCGATATTGTATATATTGGGACCAGGGTCCCGGTAAATGACACGGGGTCTCTATAAAACATACGAAGCCAGGGTGCATCACTTGATGGCCTAATTTAAACGTATGGGGGCCCTCGATGATTGAGACGGGAACCTCACAAGATTCTGCCTCGGATTGCAATATCCCAAAGTCCAAACTCGCACATGCTACCTCATCCCGAAATTCTAAAATCGAATCGTCGACAGCATCCCGGTGCGACCCCGTCTGGTAATTCCAAAATCCCACATCTCGAAATCCAAAATCACCACATTTGACCGTATCTCGATACCTCAAAATTTCACCTTTGACTATATTCTGAAATCCCAAAACTCCGCTTTCGACCCAATACGAAATCCCAAAGTCCCAAAATGTTTATTTTAGGGCATATCCCGAAATCCCAAAATCCTACCGTGGACCATATCCCGATGCCCCAAATTCCCACCACAAACAAAGGTTTCAGTTTATGCAGTTGGACGGTGGCTTAGCATGTGGGGCTTTGGACTTTGGTACTGTGGAATGTGACAGGGCCGAGGCTGCGTCTCTCATGATGTCCCCGTCTCGATCACAGAGGGGCTCCATACAATAAATTTAAGCCCTCAAGTGATCCATCAGGGATCATCTGTTTCACAGAAACCCCGTTCCGTCTACCGGAACCATACTTGCAGTTACAATATGTAATGCTTAATTTCAGCGAACAAATTAGCGTTTTGGTACAAATTCCATGCTTTAAGCATTTCGCCGCTGAGCTGAAGAAAAAACTTTAATTGACACCACAAGGAGTTAAAATTTTTAATTAATGCTGCCAAGAGTGGATGATGCATTTTTTCATCAAGAGTATGCAACTGGGTTCATTCTGTGTAGAAAAGAATGTACTCAGCCCGCGCTTCGCTTTTGACCTACCTCTCTTTATTTAGAGGGGTGTACAACCGGGGCGAACCATGACACTTTATTTATGCGGCAACAAACATGCTCGTCCTATACTTAAATTTCGAAGGATTCATCTGGTAGCGATCCCCCCTCTAAACAAACCATGCGGGACCCCAAGAGTTGCATACCCTTGTATTATGCACTCTTGATGCTAACGATCACATTTCAAATTTAAATAAATATTTTCAATATTTTTCGTTTCAGATCATGAAAGGGCGTGTTAGAGTCTCTAACTTTAAAAAAATTTATTAGCAAACCCTTAAAGTAAGTTACAGATGATAAATTAGAAGATATGGGCTGAGCTGTTGGGTACATTTAAGAGCTTCCCAAAACATATTGTGGTAAGCAAAATTCATTTTATGCGCAGCATTAATTAGAAAACACCATAAGTATTAGCCGGCGTAAACGCTGTTTCATCTTTATGTAGGCTTTACCCTTAATGGTGCAATTTATAGGTCCCTTATTTGCAGTCCAATAATTTAAAATAAAATTTCCCGCTGAAAAAAACTGACTCGAATATAAATTATGTATACTTTGAGCTATTTAAATTTGCTATAAATTTTATTTGCTCCCAGAACCGGTTACGCTCTATTTAAACGTGCAAGTTCTTGCTGTGAGAAATTGCAGCTGCAACTTGCACTTGCAAGTTTTGTCTAAAATCGCGCTCAAACAACTTGCAGCTGCAAATAATTCATTAGAAATCATAGACAGGAAGAAATTTAGTTCACATGTGTGAAATGACCATGCAAGTTCACTGATTTTATTGCAGCCGCTTTCTCATTGGCTGATGAAAAAATGCAAGTTCTGCATGCAATTTCCAGCTGCAAGTTCTCGCAGCAAAAACTTGCACGTGTGAATGGTGCTTTATGTACAGTAATTAAAAATAATTGGCAGTTATGAATTATTAAAAAACAAATGGTAGTTAATTAAAAACAAACAGTAGTTATGGATTAACTCAAAATTATTGGTAGTTATGGATTAATTAAAATTAATTGGCAGTTATAGATTCTTGTTTACGATTTATGGATTCCATCTCTTTTCAGACTAAACTATATACATTTCTAATGAGTCAGGCATAGAATATAACCCCCGGCTCTAAATTAGTACTGTTGTATTCGGCAAACAACAATATGCTGACGTTTACTTACATCGGCCTGAGCTGATCCTGCCACCAACTCCAACGGTTCTGAATTCATTCTTCTTTCGCACTTGGCGTTCTGTTTCGCCACAAGCACCACCGCCAGCTGCGCCTACTTTGTCACCTAAACAAATGTCAAATCATTGACTCGTGATAATCATTCGTAACCGGGCCCGTAGCCAAGGGGTTGCGCCAGGAGAGCTTTAGCATCCCCAAGAAAATTTTTAACCTTGCTTGTATGTCATCGAAAACTCTTGTATGACCCTCCTGCAAAATTATTTAGCCCCCTCTATTGACCTGACTGTGGACCTGATTTGTTTACGTTAATGTTTAATTTCGAGATCAATAATATAGCAAAGTTTGCTAAAAAAAATTGTCGAATGTTTGTGAGTTGAAAAGCCAAAAGTCGCAAATTAATCATAAAATTTTACTGAAACCTTTAATAGGGGTACAACACTTCTATTTGAGAATACCGGTATCCGTTGCATAGTTGTTATATGAGCAACTACTAAGTGCAAACCGTATATTCGTAATGCACACACAGTACACATTGTTTGACCATTCTTGCGAGCATTGCGAGTATGCGCGTGCCATTCAAGTTGAAGCCCATGTATAGAACAAGGCCGGAACAGTAGTATAAGCATATTCCTAAGCCTAAACCTAAGCCTATGCGTATGGATGAGCCTATTCCTAAGCCTAAGCCTAAGCGTAAGCCTAAGCAAAAATATTAGTCTAAAGCTTAAACTGACTCTATTATAGCCCTTTCGGAAAACGATCCGGCCTTGTTCAATATACATGGGCCCAAGTTGGTTTAGTTGAGCGGTAACGGTTAACCTTTTATACTAGAGCTTCACTAGTTGAACACTAGCTTGAAATTAGGCGCCAAATTGAAAACAATAAACATACACAGGGTGCACACACAATCAGACCGACTACATCTGCTGCTCTTGAGGTCTCCAAATCTACTACCCGTGTTTTTATCAACACAATGCCGTTCGCATTTCCGTTGTTTGATAATATCGGCACCTACTGCACATGCTTTTGCGTCACGGTACACAACATCAATACTGTCGCTGCCAGAACCACAGCCTATAAAACTCGATTGCACTGTAAATTCCAATGAGTTGACTAGTCAACTCAGATGGCGGGTTAGTTATTTCTGATTTAAGATCCGTGAATATGGACCAACTTTGACGTGTGTTGATTCCCACTGTGAGTTGAGTTGACTCCGGGTGAGTCGGTTAATTAAGCCAGCTCACGTTGAATCGACTCAGAATTCTGAGTTCTGATAGTCCTAACTCAGATTGAGTGATTCAACTCATTCTGAGTTAAAACAACTCACTGGAATTTTACAGTGTGTCCATCATGCTGTGCGATTATTTCCGCCTTAGAGGTTTTAGTGTGTGCTTAAAATCAGAAATTATAGGTCATTTCGGTTAGGCTCATGTTACTTTAAGGGGCGTCCCGGTTTCTGGCGGGTGTATAAAAGAGTAGGTTTAGATTGTTACGCCCCTTAAAGTAACTTTGGCCATATCCACCAGCCGACGTTTGCCCTTTTGAATATTTTAGCATATTTGAGATTTAAGTATTATGATCTCACCTGGTCAGTTCACGCCCGTATGTAAATTTTTCTAAAATGCGATTTTAAGGTTCCGACGTGCGCCCCAATTGCAACCCAAAAAAAACTGTTAAAAAGATAGAGATGCCCTTTGCAACGATCAGTTGAGTGGTGTTAAATATTCTGTAATCTAATGTCTGGTTAACGAGTTAACATTCTCAAACAACAGATTTGGACGACGGCCAACAATTAGGGACGACGTCAAATCAGTCATTTGACCATAACTCGTCAGCCTGAATTCTGATTGTGGAATATTTAACACTATTTGACTCAGCTGCGTAGACTGCATCAAGCCGTTTTTAACGCAATAAACAATTACACAATAGAATACGTGGAGGTGTTACTAAACGTTTGTCAACGACAACCGAGAGAGTGCAATGCTGGTAAACTAGAACCCCTTCACAGCGCCCTATGTGATTGATTTCTCTGGTTTTTAACAGCCCCATGCGCATTTAGTAACCAGACGCTTAGCCGCGGAACGAATCTTGACTTCTACACATCAAAAAATGGCGAGTCAAATTGACTCTGTCCGAAAAAGGCTCTACGGCATTACACTAACTGAGTCAAACTCGACTCAGCCAAAGTCAAACATACGACTCGGTGAGTCGAATTTGACTCTGGCGGAGTCGAATTTGACTAAGTTTGCGTAGTCCTGTAAACCCTGTTTCGAAGAGAGTCAATTTCACTCACCTTTTTTGCAGTGTAGATAACCTCGCAATCCACAAACCACAGAATTTTTATTTGTAACTATTCATGTCATTGTCAAATGTCAACCAGGTTGGTCTCTATATAGCTCTATACTCAAGTCTAAAAATTCCAAATTCTGGCTAGCTGTTGCTAGCAACAGATGTAATTCTTACTTTGTCCCAGTACGTTTAAAGTTGCGCATAGCAGACAAAGGGCAATTGACCGTAGGAACCATTTCAAAACAAACATTTTGAATTAAGAACTTTTGGAGCACAAAATAAAACTAAAATAATGGTCGTCCGTTTACTGTGATTAAAAACAAAATTCGTTTAGGTTTATGAATATAAAACTTTCGATGCGTTCGACTCTAAATTATATATCGTTTATACGTGAAAACGTTATGAAAATTGTATCGCGTACAGAGTTTCAGCTCTTTTTAAATGGTGTTGTCGGAAGTTTCATAAGAAATTTTTTACTTTGTATTTTAACTTTTAGTCTAATTTTGAATTTGACGCAAACATTTTTTAAAAACACTTGTCTGAAGGCGTTTATACGGCAAGCATTAATAGACAAAGATGTCGATACTGCAAATAAACTGAATGTCAAATCATGATGTAAAACAGTACACGACGAGCAAGGCATTTTTTTTGCGTGGGCGGACCAGAAAATGAACGCAGATATTGTCTAGTAAGAACTATTTCTGTGCGTAAACTCGGCGATCACAACATGATATTAGTATAACATTTTTGCAAAAGACATTTGGTGCTAAAATTTAGCAACTGCACGCTCACTTCGGCCCATGTATAGAACAGGACCGCAACAGTACTATAAGCATATTCCTAAGCCTAAGCCTAAGCCTAACCTAAGCCTGAAGCGTATGGATGAGCCTATTCCTAAAGCCTAAGCCTAAACCTAAGCCTAAGCAAAAAATAGTCTAAAGCTTAAACTGTCTCTATTATAGCTCCTCCGGAAGACGATCCGGCCTTGTTCTATATATGGGCACTGGCTTCTATTTGTACAGATTCTGTAAGCCGCTTCGTCTTTTCGACAGCGCACTTTCTCGCAAACCAGCCGCGAAACTGATTCAGTGCAAACATCAACCGATTCATAGGAATTAATAACGAAAACTACAACGCTATGCCGTTTTAAATTTAATAAATTTTAAAAAATTACTCGACAAACCAAATGCTTATTACGGAACACCGTATTAAAAGCCAAAAATATTTTATGCAGCTGTAATCCGAGGTTGTTCAGAGTTTTAAAGTACCACAACAATTTCACTAGTGAAAATTATAATACACGAACTTGGATTTCAGTCGACAATGACGGTCTAAAATTCAAATCAGAAATCCATTGAAATATACTGATCTTTTACATCGACTTTTAATGTTAAGCCAATGTCAGCGGGTTTTAAGGTAAATGTACACAAAAGCGAGGAAAATGACGTATACAACGCGTCATGAATTGAACGGATAAAAGTCTTCGCTTCGTTGTAATGAATTAGTGATTTTTTAAATTCCACATCACGAAATCTTTTTCCGCATTGGGGAACACTGTCTAAATGCATGATATAACTGCACAGTGCTTGCATGGGAATAGCGTCATGCTTAAACACTGCACCGAACTTAAACATTGTAAGATTGGTGACCGGTAAACATTTTCAAGTATTGTAAAAGTAATAATATGGTGTACATTACTGTAAGTTGCTTTACATGCATATGCAAAGTATATAAACCGAAGTGAACAACCATCTAAACACGACCTCGTTGAGACAAGTTGGCAAACAGCTTGAAATGTCACACAGTTGAATATTTATTATGTCAGAGTGTGTTTTATTGACTCTGAATTCTGAATTCTGTAAGTCCTAACTCAACCTGAGTGATTCAACTCGTTTTGAGTTAAAATCAACTCACTCGACATTACAGTGTACGTAACCGAATAACAGGGGGAGGGAGTACGCTCTGGAGAAGCTAAATAATATCAGTCCCCCCCCTTTTATTCGGGTCACTACAGTACTTAGACACATTATATAAATTGCCTATAAACCAGTGGTGTTTCGACAATACTGCCAAATATTTTTTGTAGTATATGACTTTGTTGGGAAGGTGAACACTTGTTCCAGTAACCAGTGGCATGAAATAGCAATTTGTTTCACGTACAGTTTTGGTCTATGTACCGAATAGATCCCTTGGAAAATCTGCGGATAATTTATAGTCTCAGGATTTTGGGAAATCGTGATTTTACCCGAGAGACGGAAATTTTGGGCGCTACATATTTTACGCTTCGGAGGTTTAGAAACTAGTATTTTGGACGCAACCCTTTTCGTTCGGGATTTTGAAAATTTTCGTGCTTGCGCGCAAATTTCCGCCAGGAATTTAGGAAATTGCTATTTTGGACGAAAAATGCGAAAAATTTAACATCATTAAACACAGTTCCGTAAAGCTTCATCCAGTGTTCTAACTGGTCGAACTTTTGAGAGCTGAAAAAATTGAATTTTTCAAAAATTCAAATTTAGGACTGGAATGCTCGATAGGGAAGGACATGAGAAACTGAAATATTGAAAAAGTTTTTAAAATCCGAACTATTTTTGGGCAAACACGGGCTGCCGGGGGCAAACAGACAAGACCCGTTCTAGCAGCCCAATGTATATATGTGAAGCTTCAATAGATGAGAAAAAATTGTCCACTCATATTCCCAAACCATGGCATTCGTAAACAACGGCCCCGATTTTACCAGAATTTTCGTCGGAGTATCCTACTATATCGGTTACTTATAATTTTTTGCATCACTATTGTTCTGCCGTTCAGGTGGTGTTGCAATCTTGTGTAGCTTACATCTACACGAGCATAATTGCTATAATTTCTCAATTTTAATGGAGTTGAAAACAGTAAATTTTAGCATGTCGAAACTTTGCAAATATGCATTCAAGGCCTTTATTATGAAAAATTTTACAGTACTTCTATAATCAGTGGCGTACCGAAAATTCTGTATCGCGGGGGGGGGCGCGTCCTGCCAGTTTCGCGCCTTACGTTTTCACCTAAAAGTTAGTTTTATAGCTCTTTAGCAGTGACCCATCTAATTTTTTGGCGGGATATATAAAATATAGTATAAATAACCAAATTTCGAAGATATTTTGGGTTAAGTTCAGGATCCCCCTACCTTAGTTTACGTCTTGGACGTACCTTTTTTAGGTAGTAAAATTAACGTATTTGGTTGAGCATAACTTCTGGTTATGAAGGCGACAGATTTGTTAGAAATTTCAGAAACTATGTTTTGCATTCAAGACATATATGTCTGGTGTCGAAATTAAGACATAACTGTCTAGAATTTAAGAAAATATTCCTTGAATATCAGAAAATGTCTTTGGAGTGTAGTTCAAAACTTCAGTTTGGGTCTCTGTGAGTGTTTTTGTCCTGGAGTTAAAACTGAGCGTGGAAAAACTCGTTGTCAGGATTTAAAGTAAGTTTTGAAGAATTCGCGCTCGAAGCGTACGAGAAGCACACATTTTTTCAGTAATAAATTTCTCTGCAAGAGTTTTAAAACGTTTATTTATTTTATTCATAAGCTGACTGCTTGGTCTTAATCACCAAACCCAAACTCTCCCAGTCAAGAACTTGTGTAACTGTGAAACTTGTACAATTTTTGTAAGCTTTAGTTTTGAGCTAATTAGGCTGGGAATTTGGCTATGAATTGGGGGGCGCAACCCCCCCCCCCATTGACCCCCCTCTCTGTACGCCCCGGCTTCTAATTCCATTGATGTTCAGAATATAAAAAGAAGAAATATAAAATTAGTAACATCGATGAATGATTAAGATGACTACTGCACTAAAAAACGTTTTAGAAATTTTGGTTACAATTGTTAATTTGTTTACAATTAGCGTTCAAGAACTTTCTAATCTTATATCTTGGCAATATTCGTTTAGGTCCAGACAGTTATTTTAGTAAAAACCAATTAAAGTTATAGCTAGGGATGTTCCGCATATTGGGTTCTGTTGATACTCAGTGTTCTACGTTAATTAGGTTAAGGTACGTCAGTGTCTATTTTCTTGCATCGGAAAATGAGGAGCTTTTGGGATGTTTTGATCTCGTGACCAACAGATTCTGAGATATGCATCATCATTTTGTCGATATGCAGTGTGTCATGTGGATTGGCAGTGCAGGTTGTGATAGGTTGGGTAGGCTAGGGTGCGACGGTTTTACTTCTTAGTGCTCAGCAGCTGAAAAGGAGAGACGTTCCCAGGAGGTTTCGCACTCGGTCGACAGATTATCACTCAGCGCGCTGGCATAGCCACCGCTCATAATAAGTTTGAGTTTTCTGTTTATGCCTTAAAGAATCAAATACGATGTATCTTGGTTCTTCACGTGTTTACCGCTTTTGCATGTGAAGGCACTGCAAATGCATCAACGTTTTATTGATATGCAGCATTAGCATGAGGGTTCATTTTGCCTCCATGCATCCGCCTGTCACATAGGTAAGAGCTACGACTTTAGACCTTTTTATGAGTAGCAGACGGTTTGAACTCAGACGCTGTTACGACTGCCCACATACCGCTCTCAATACTTTTATCGTGACTTTATATTCGACGTATGCTGCCGACGTCTCGTATTTTCATGTTATACGTGTTCATAGCGAGGCATTACATTGTGTCAAGAGAAGCCGCATGTAGTCAGGTAGGAACCGGGACTTCAGACTTTTTACAAGAGTTGAAAAGAGGTTAGGGTGGTTTAGCGATCTTCTGCGTGTCAGAAGACGCTGTTACCGCTGCACACGTACGTAGCCTCATTTCAAAAACTTAAAGGTGTATTGATATAATTGATATGAAGAAAAGATGTCTAATGTTTAGTTGGTTTATAGGATGTATATTTATATTGAGAAATAAGTTGTGATGTGAATAGTTAAACCGATGATATGTAATGCCTTGATATGAGCAGCAGTAAAAATGGAAGACAAGATATGAGTTTATTTTGAGGTTTTATAGGTATAATTTGAAATGAGTTGATTGTGAGGAGGATTAGAAGGATGGATGATATTGTGGTGGGAGAGGGGAATGAACCCGCCCTATTTTGTGAGATAGTAGTGGGGTAGGGTCGACGTTTTTAGTCTTGTGAATGCGGATGTATGGAGGAATAACCATGCTGATGCTGTAATTGGTAAAACTGTGCATATGAGCGCTTTATGCTTGAAGCCCCTCATTTCGGGCTAACTAGAACTAAAAACGTCGTAAGCTACAACTTATAAGTTCTAAGTTCTTGAGCTGAAAATGAGGGGGCGGCGTTGTTAGAGGTTCGCCCCTTACCAACGAAGATTTCAGTCAGTGCATATTACTAAGTCCCGTTGCCTCATAACTGCTGAGTTTTCAAGATTTTATACCTTATAAGAACCTAAAATTAAACTCATTATTCTTGGTTCTTCATGTTTTACTGCTGCTGCATATAAGGATTAATATGATAGTGTTTTAATGAGTGAGCATCAGATGAGCTTTTAATTTGACTCAATATAAATATAATCGAAAAGTAAAATGTGAGTTCTTGTTCTGGTGCATATGAATATATGAATACACTTGTGAAAGTTGTTTGAAATGAGGGCTACGTACGTGGTGAGCGGAAGCGTCTGTCTGAAGAGAAGATCGCTAAACACGAACCTGCTTTTTCAACTGCTTGGTAAAAAGGTTGAGCCGGTCTACTTGACTAATGGCGGCTTCTTGTGGAAATGGTATGCCTGGTATGAAAGGTATAACGAAAATACGGAGGAGACGGCAAGCGGGCAGCATACGGTCGAGATATAAAGTCGACGATAGAAAGTAGTTGGAGAGGGGGCTATGTGGGAGTCGTAACAGCGTCTGCAGTTCGAAAGCCTCAGTAAAAAGGTCTGAAGTCGTAGTCTTACCTATGTGACAGGCGGATGCATGGAGGCAAAATGAACCCTCATGCTAATGCTGCATATCAATAAAACGTTGATGATTTGCAGTGCTTCAATGCAAAAGGGTAAACGTGGAAGAACAAGAAATGCGTATGTTGAGGTTCTGTAAGGCATTAAAAAAGAAAACTCAAACTTGATTATGAGGGGTGTGGCTAGTGGCAGCGCGCTGGAGGATAATCTGTGAAATGCGAAACTCTGGAGCTCCCTTTTCAGCTGCAGCAAGAAGAAAATCCGTCCACCTAGCCTACCAACCTATCACAACCTGCACTGCCAATCCACATACACACTGCATATCGACAAAATGATGATGCATATCTCAGAATCTTTGTCACAGATAAAACATCCAAAGCTCTCATTTTCCGATGCAAGAAAATAGACACTAGTACCTTAACCTAATTAACGTAGAACACTGAGTATCAACAGAACCCAATATGCCAAACATCCCTAGCTATAACTTTAATTGGTTTTTACTAAAATAACTGTCTGGACCTAAACGAATATTGCCAAGATATAAGATTAGAAAGTTCTTGAACGCTAATTGTAAACAAATTAACAATTGTAACCAAAATTTCTAAAACGTTTTTTAGTGCAGTAGTCATCTTAATCATTCATCGATGTTACTAATTTTATATTTCTTCTTTTTATATTCTGAACATCAATGGAATTAGAAGCCGGGGCGTACAGAGAGGGGGGTCAATGGGGGGGGGGGGTTGCGCCCCCCAATTCATAGCCAAATTCCCAGCCTAATTAGCTCAAAACTAAGGCTTACAAAAATTGTACAAGTTTCACAGTTACACAAGTTCTTAACTGGGAGAGTTTGGGTTTGGTGATTAAGACCAAGCAGTCAGCTTATGAATAAATAAACGTTTTAAAACTCTTTCAGAGAAATTTATTACTGAAAAAATGTGTGCTTCTCGCACGCTTCGAGCGCGAATTCTTCAAAACTTACTTTAAATCCTGACAACGAGTTTTTCCACGCTCAGTTTTAACTCCAAGACAAAAACGCTCACAGAGACCCAAACTGAAGTTTTGAACTACACTCCAAAGACATTTTCTGATATTCAAGGAATATTTTCTTAAATTCTAGACAGTTATGTCTTAATTTCGACACCAGACATATATGTCTTGAATGCAAAACATAGTTTCTGAAATTTCTAACAAATCTGTCGCCTTCATAACTGGAAGTTATGCTCAACCAAATACGTTAATTTTACTACCTAAAAAAGGTACGTCCAAGACGTAAACTTAGGTAGGGGGATCCTGAACTTAACCCAAAATATCTTTGAAATTTGGTTATTTATACTATATTTTATATATCCCGCCAAAAAATTAGATGGGTCACTGCTAAAGAGCTATAAAACTAACTTTTAGGTGAAAACGTAAGGCGCGAAACTGGCAGGACGCCCCCCCCCGCAATACAGAATTTTCGGTATGCCACTGATTATAGAAGTACTGTAAAATTTTTCATAATAACGGCCTTGAATGCATATTTGCAAAGTTTCGACATGCTAAAATTTACTGTTTTCAACTCCATTAAAATTGAGAAATTATAGCAATTATGCTCGTGTAGATGTAAGCTACACAAGATTGCAACACCACCTGAACGGCAGAACAATAGTGATGCAAAAAATTATAAGTAACCGATATAGTAGGATACTCCGACAAAAATTCTGGTAAAATCGGGGCCGTTGTTTACGAATGCCATGGTTTGGGAATATGAGTGGACAATTTTTTTCTCATCTATTGAAGCTTCACATATATACATTGGGCTGCTAGAACGGGTCTTTTCTGTTTGCCCCCGGCAGCCCGTGTTTGCCCAAAAATAGTTCGGATTTTAAAAACTTTTTCAATATTTCAGTTTCTCATGTCCTTCCCTATCGAGCATTCCAGTCCTAAATTTGAATTTTTGAAAAATTCAATTTTTTCAGCTCTCAAAAGTTCGACCAGTTAGAACACTGGATGAAGCTTTACGGAACTGTGTCTAATGATGTTAAATTTTTCGCATTTTTCGTCCAAAATAGCAATTTCCCAAATTCCTGGCGGAAATTTGCGCGCAAGCACGAAAATTTTCAAAATCCCGAACGAAAAGGGTTGCGTCCAAAATACTAGTTTCTAAACCTCCGAAGCGTAAAATATGTAGCGCCCAAAATTTCCGTCTCTCGGGTAAAATCACGATTTCCCAAAATCCTGAGACTATAAATTATCCGCAGATTTTCCAAGGGATCTATTCGGTACATAGACCAAAACTGTACGTGAAACAAATTGCTATTTCATGCCACTGGTTACTGGAACAAGTGTTCACCTTCCCAACAAAGTCATATACTACAAAAAATATTTGGCAGTATTGTCGAAACACCACTGGGTTATAGGCAATTTATGTAATGTGTCTAAGTACTGTAGTGACCCGAATAAAAGGGGGGGACTGATATTATTTAGCTTCTCCAGAGCGTACTCCCTCCCCCTGTTATTCGGTTACGTACACTGTAATGTCGAGTGAGTTGATTTTAACTCAAAATGAGTTGAATCACTCAGTTTGAGTTAGGACTTACAGAATTCAGAATTCAGAGTCAATAAAACACACTCTGACTTAATAAATATTCAACTATGTGACATTTCAAGCTGTTTATTTGCCAACTTGTCTCAACGAGGTCGTGTTTAGATGGTTGTTCACTTCGGTTTATATACTTTGCATATGCATGTAAAGCAACTTACAGTAATGTACACCATATTATTACTTTTACAATACTTGAAAATATTTACCGGTCACCAATCTTACAATGTTTAAGTTCGGTGCAGTGTTTAAGCATGACGCTATTCCCATGCAAGCACTGTGCAGTTATATCATGCATTTAGACAGTGTTCCCCAATGCGGAAAAAGATTTCGTGATGTGGAATTTAAAAAATCACTAATACATTACAACGAAGCGAAGACTTTATCCGTTCAATTCATGACGCGTTGTATACGTCATTTTCCTCGCTTTTGTATACATTTACCTCAAAACCCGCTGACATTGGCTTAACATTAAAAGTCGATGTAAAAGATCAGTATATTTCAATGGATTTCTGATTTGAATTGTAGACCTTCGTTGTCGACTGAAATCCCATTTCGTGTATTATAATTTTCACTAGTGAAATTGTTGTGGTACTTTAAAACTCTGAACAACCTCGGATTACAGCTGCATAAAATTTTTTTGGCTTTTAATACGGTGTTCCGTAATAAGCATTTGGTTTGTCGAGTGATTTTTTAAAATTTACTAAATTTAAAACGGCATAGCGTTGTAGTTTTCATTATTAATTACTATGAATCGGTTGATGTTTGCACTGAATCAGTTTCGCGGCTGGTTTGCGGGAAAGTGCGCTGTCGAAATGACGAAGCGGCTTACAGAATCTGTACAAATAGAAGCGAGGGCTCATGTATACAACAGGGCCGGATCGTCTTCCGGAGGGGCTATAATAGACACAGTTTAAGCTTTAGACTATTTTTTGCTTAGGCTTAGGTTTAGGCTTAGGCTTTAGGAATAGGCTCATCCATACGCTTCAGGCTTAGGTTAGGCTTAGGCTTAGGCTTAGGAATATGCTTATAGTACTGTTGCGGTCCTGTTCTATACATGGGCCGAAGTGAGCGTGCAGTTGCTAAATTTTAGCACCAAATGTCTTTTGCAAAAATGTTATACTAATATCATGTTGTGATCGCCGAGTTTACGCACAGAAATAGTTCTTACTAGGCAATATCTGCGTTCATTTTCTGGTCCGCCCACGCAAAAAAATGCCTTGCTCGTCGTGTACTGTTTTACATCATGATTTGACATTCAGTTTATTTGCAGTATCGACATCTTTGTCTATTAATGCTTGCCGTATAAACGCCTTCAGACAAGTGTTTTTAAAAAATGTTTGCGTCAAATTCAAAATTAGACTAAAAGTTAAAATACAAAGTAAAAAATTTCTTATGAAACTTCCGACAACACCATTTAAAAAGAGCTGAAACTCTGTACGCGATACAATTTTCATAACGTTTTCACGTATAAACGATATATAATTTAGAGTCGAACGCATCGAAAGTTTTATATTCATAAACCTAAACGAATTTTGTTTTTAATCACAGTAAACGGACGACCATTATTTTAGTTTTATTTTGTGCTCCAAAAGTTCTTAATTCAAAATGTTTGTTTTGAAATGGTTCCTACGGTCAATTGCCCTTTGTCTGCTCTGCGCAACTTTAAACGTACTGGGACAAAGTAAGAATTACATCTGTTGCTAGCAACAGCTAGCCAGAATTTGGAATTTTTAGACTTGAGTATAGAGCTATATAGAGACCAACCTGGTTGACATCTGACAATGACATGAATAGTTACAAATAAAAATTCTGTGGTTTGTGGATTGCGAGGTTATCTACACTACAAAAAAGGTGAGTGAAATTGACTCTCTTCGAAACAGGGTTTACAGGACTACGCAAACTTAGTCAAATTCGACTCGCATGGGGCTGTTAAAAACCAGAGAAATCAATCAAATAGAGCGCTGTGAAGGGGTTCTAGTTTACCAGCATTGCACTTTCTCGGTTGTCGTTGACAAACGTTTAGTAACACCTCCACGTATTCTATTGTGTAATTGTTTATTGCGTTAAAAACGGCTTGATGCAGTCTACGCAGCTGAGTCAAATAGTGTTAAATATTCCACAATCAGAATTCAGGCTGACGAGTTATGGTCAAATGACTGATTTGACGTCGTCCCTAATTGTTGGCCGTCGTCCAAATCTGTTGTTTGAGAATGTTAACTCGTTAACCAGACATTAGATTGCAGAATATTTAACACCACTCGACTGATCGTTGCAAAGGGCATCTCTATCTTTTTAACAGTTTTTTGGGTTGCAATTGGGCCGCACGTCGGAACTTTAAAATCGCATTCTAGAAAAATTTACATACGGGCGTGAACTGACCAGGGGAGATCATAATACTTAAATCTCAAATATGCTAAAATATTCAAAAGGGCAAACGTCGGCTGGTGGATATGGCCAAAGTTACTTTAAGGGGCGTAACAATGTAAACCTACTCTTTTATACACCCGCCAGAAACCGGAACGCCCCTTAAAGTAACATGAGCCTAACCGAAATGACCTATAATTTCTGATTTTAAGCACACACTAAAACCTCTAAGGCGGAAATAATCGCACAGCATGATGGACACACTGTAAAATTCCAGTGAGTTGTTTTAACTCAGAATGAGTTGAATCAGTCAATCTGAGTTAGGACTATCAGAACTCAGAATTCTGAGTCGATTCAACGTGAGCTGGCTTAATTAACCGACTCACCCGGAGTCAACTCAACTCACAGTGGGAATCAACACACGTCAAAGTTGGTCCATATTCACGGATCTTAAATCAGAAATAACTAACCCGCCATCTGAGTTGACTAGTCAACTCATTGGAATTTACAGTGCAATCGAGTTTTATAGGCTGTGGTTCTGGCAGCGACAGTATTGATGTTGTGTACCGTGACGCAAAAGCATGTGCAGTAGGTGCCGGTATTATCAAACAACGGAAATGCGAACGGCATTGTGTTGATAAAAACACGGGTAGTAGATTTGGAGACCTCAAGAGCAGCAGATGTAGTCGGTCTGATTGTGTGTGCACCCTGTGTATGTTTATTGTTTTCAATTTCGCGTCTAATTTCAAGCTAGTGTTCAACTAGTAAAGCTCTAGTATAAAAGGTTAACCGTTACCGCTCAACTAAACCAACTTGGGCCCATGTATAGAGCAAGGCCGGATCGTTTTCCGAAAGGGCTATAATAGAGTCAGTTTAAGCTTTAGACTAATATTTTTGCTTAGGCTTACGCTTAGGCTTAGGCTTAGGAATAGGCTCTCGATACGCATAGGCTTAGGCTTAGGCTTAGGAATATGCTTATACTACTGTTCCGGCCTTGTTCTACACATGGGCTACAACTTGAATGGCACGCGCATACTCGCAATGCTCGCAAGAATGGCCAAACACTGTGTACTGTGTGTGCATTACGAATATACGGTTTGCACTTAATAGTTGCTCACATAACAACTATGCAACGGATACCGGTATTCTCAAATGGAAGTGTTGTACCCCTACTATCAGTTTTAGTAAAATTTTATGATTAATTTGCGACTTGTGGCTTTTCAACGCACAAAGATTCGACAAGTTTTTTTAGCAAACTGCTATATTATTGATCTCGAAATTAAACGGATCAGGTCCACAGTCAGGTCAATAGGGGGAGGCTAAGCATTTTTAAGGATGGGCATACAAGAGTTTTCGATGACATACAAGCAAGGTTAAAAATTTTCTAACGGGTGCTAAAGCTTCCCTGGCGCAACCCTTGGCTACGGACCCGATTACGAATGATTATTACGAGTCAATGATTTGACATTTGTTTAGGTGACAAAGTAGGCGCAGCTGGCGGTGGTGCTTGTGGCGAAACAGAACGCCAAGTGCGAAAGAAGAATGAATTCAGAACCGTTGGAGTTGGTGGCAGGATCAGCTCAGGCCGATGTAAGTAAACGTCAGCATATTGTTGTTTGCCGAATACAACAGTACTAATTTAGAGCCGGGGGTTATATTCTATGCCTGACTCATTAGAAATGTATATAGTTTAGTCTGAAAAGAGATGGAATCCATAAATCGTAAACAAGAATCTATAACTGCCAATTAATTTTAATTAATCCATAACTACCAATAATTTTGAGTTAATCCATAACTACTGTTTGTTTTTAATTAACTACCATTTGTTTTTTAATAATTCATAACTGCCAATTATTTTTAATTACTGTACATAAAGCACCATTCACACGTGCAAGTTTTTGCTGCGAGAACTTGCAGCTGGAAATTGCATGCAGAACTTGCATTTTTTCATCAGCCAATGAGAAAGCGGCTGCAATAAAATCAGTGAACTTGCATGGTCATTTCACACATGTGAACTAAATTTCTTCCTGTCTATGATTTCTAATGAATTATTTGCAGCTGCAAGTTGTTTGAACGCGATTTTAGACAAAACTTGCAAGTGCAAGTTGCAGCTGCAATTTCTCACAGCAAGAACTTGCACGTTTAAATAGAGCATAACCGGTTCTGGGAGCAAATAAAATTTATAGCAAATCTAAATAACTCAAAGTATACATAAAATCTATATTCGAGTCAGTTTTTTCAGCGGGAAATTTTATTTTTAATTATTGGACTGCCAATAAGGGATCTATAAATTGCACCATTAAGGGTAAAGCCTACATAAAGAGGCCACAGCGTTTACGCCGGCTAATAGTTATGGTATTTTCTAATTAATGCTGCGCTTAAAATGAATTTTGCTTACCATAATATGTTTTGGGAAGCTCTTAAATGTGCCCAACAGCCCAGCCCATATCTTCTAATTTATCATATGTAGTTTACTTTAAGGGTTTGCTAATAAATTTTTTTAAAAGTGAGAGACTGTAACACGCCCTTTCATGATCTGAAACAAAAAATATTGAAAATATTTATTTAAATTTGAAAGGTGATCGGTAACATCAAGAGTGCATAATACAAGAGTATGCAACTCTTGGGGTCTCGCATGGTTTGTTTACAGGGGGGTCGCCACCACATGAATCCTTCGAAATTTAAGTATAGGACGAGCATGTTTGTTGCCGCATAAATAAAGTGTCATGGTTCGCACCGGATGTACACCCCTCTAAATAAGTAGGTCAAAAACGCAACGCGGGCTGAGTGCATTCTTTTCTACACAGAATGTACCCAGTTGCATACTCTTGTTGAAAAAAAGCATCATCCACTCTTGGCAGCATTAATTAAAAATTTTAACTCCTTGTGGTGTCAATTAAAGTTTCTTCTTTAGCTCAGAGGGAAAATGCTAATTGCATGGGATTTGTAACAGAACGCTAATTGGCGAAATTAATCACTAGATTTGTAACTGTGCGCAGGTTGCCGGTAGACGGAACGGGGTTTCTGTGAAACAAATCATCCCTGGTGGATCACTCGAGGGCTTAAATTTATTGTATGGAGCCCCTCTGTGATCGAGACGGGGACATCATGAGAGACGCTGCCTCGGCCCTGTCACATTCCACAGTACCAAAGTCCAAAACCCCACGTGCTAAGCCACCGTCCCAACTGCATAAACTGAAACCTTTGTTTGTGGTGGGAATTTGGGGCATCGGGATATGGTCCACGGTAGGATTTTGGGATTTCGGGATATGCCCTAAAATAAACATTTTGGGACTTTGGGATTTCGTATTTGGTCGAAAGCGGGGTTTTGGGATTTCAGAATATAGTCAAAGGTGAAATTTTGAGGTATCGAGATACTGTCGAATGTGGTGATTTTGGATTTCGAGATGTGGGATTTTGGAATTACCAGACGGGGTCGCCCGGGATGTGGTCGACGATGCGATTTTAGAATTTCGGGATGAGGTAGCATGTGCGATTTTGGACTTTGGGATATTGCAATCCGAGGCAGAATCTTGTGAGGTTCCCGTCTCAATCACCGAGGGCCCCCATACGTTTAATTAGGCCATCATGTGATGCACCCTGGCTTCGTATTTTTTAAAGAGATCCCGTGCCATCCACCGGGACCATGGTCGCAATATATACAACATATAATGCTTAATTGTTGCAGATTTCATTCTTTAGAGGCTTTAGCCTAAACCTGAACCTGAGGCCCAAGAAATTGCTTTTATGCTGAACATTTTGATATCACAACATCTCAAAATCTCACCAATAACAAAAGCTGTCAGTTTCTATAGTTGGCACAGTGAGATATTGGAGCGGCAGGAAAGCATGCATGGACCGAATTTTCGTTATTCCTATAACGAAATCGGAAACGGACATTGAACATTAACGGAAACGGAAACGAACATCCGGTTACACACTGATGAGTGCACAATAATTAAAATCGCTTATTATAAGACTGTCTATATTTGTTTTTTCAGCTTGCCCAAATCCTTCTGTCCACGTTTATACTGCAGATCAATTATGTTCGTCCAGTGATGACAAATGCACACGACGATGTCAAGAAGAGTTTGGATCGAATTTAGTTGATGCTGCATGCGAAGGACCAAATTCTTGTGTTTGCTTAAAATGTATATTTCAACAAAAAGTTTCAAATATAATACTTAGTCAAACGCTAGTAGTTTAAATCATTCCAATATGACTAAGTACACTACAAAAAATGGTGAGTCAAATTGACTCTGTCCGAAATAAATTTTTCGAGACAACACAAGCCGAATCAAATTCGACTCCTGGAGTCGAATTTGACTCAGTTGAAAACATTATTTCGCAGAGTGTCAATTTGACTCACCATTTATTGCAGTGTAGGTAGGTATATTTCAAGACGCAGCCATAAGGTTGTAAAGGAGTCAAGACTTCGTAGTGAGTTTTATCCACACATTGTTGAAAGCTTTCAATTGGTAATAAAAAATCCTCTTTAAAATTGCAACAGAACGTAAACCCGTTTCCAAAGTTCTGGCTGCGCCCATAGCTCGTATTCTTAAATGTGCCCAGCCTAGCACCAGTTGGTAATAGATCTTGTAACTTTCGGACCAGTGAATACTGAGGCTCAAAATTCAGCACATTTTTCGCATATGATTTGCTCTACTCCTGTACCATTGAATAATGAGGGCAACAACAGCAATAGTTAGTGAGTTTAAAAGCCTATTACTAACTGATGATAGTTGATATATACAGCAGAGAATATGGGCCCCTGGTACAGCCTACCCAATATATAAATATCGTGCAAACAACCTTGACGTAAACTGACATTTTTCGCATATGATTTGCCCTATTCCTGTACCATTCAATATGAGTGTAACAACTGCAACACTGAGTTTGAAAGCCTAAACTGATGATAGTTGCAATATACATTTGAGAATATGGGCGCCTGGTAACAAACCTACCCAACATAAAAATATGGTGTAAACAACCTTGTCGTAAATTGTCAAAAATTTAACTAAAAACTTGGGTGCAAAAACTTATTTTTATCTTCGTTCACGAATGGCTGATGTTTCGGTGAAGACGGGAGTTCAAAATCGTTTTCGACGGAAGTGCGGAATCAGGACCCCCATTTTTTATTAAATTCATAGAGGGTCCATATTCCATACATCCGCCATCGTTTTCTCCATGTGTTAAATCGGTGCGAATGTCCTGTTAGGCTGTAATGCCATGTGTTGCATAGCTGATCGCGTACTGCGATAAACATAATATTTACCTGTTGATGCGACTTGTGACGACGATACAGTCGGCAACGCACAACGGGTTTCATTACTAAGTAAACCTTAATCAATTGCCCTCAAAGTTTAGTGTTAATATATTTTAGGTGCGTTCTACAAACCTCCAGCGTCCAGCTACCGGTCTCAAAGAAAACCAGTGAAAGATCAGCATTCATGCAAGTTTTCAGCAAACAAGTTATAGACGTTGTGACCAATGTTACTTTTAGGGCCGTAACAGTAGGTTAAGCGTATTTCTAAACCTAAGCCTAAGCCTAAGCGTTGCGAAAGCGTATTCCTAATCCTAATCCTAAACCTAAGCCTAAGCCTAAGCAAAAATATAATCTACAATGTAAGCCTACTCTTTTACAGACCCAGCAGAAATCGGGACGACCCTAAAAGTAACATGGGCCGACGTTGTTTACGTTAAGCTATTGAAATAAATCTATTGAAAAGAATATTGTTCACTTTCCTCTTTTATTTAACTTTTATTGCACGTGTATAATGTGCAATTAGTTGCTCATAGTACACTCGGCCCATTAAGGCCGTCCCGGTTTCTGGTGGGTCTGTAAAAGAGTAGGCTTACATTCTTGACTACATTTTTTTGCTTAGGCTTAGACTTAGGCTTAGGCTTAGGAATACACCTTTGTAACGCTTAGGCTTAGGCTTAAGCTAAGGAATACGCTTAATCTACTGTTACGGCCCCAAAAGTAACACTGACCAGACACTCTATGCAGGTAAAACTTTAGATAAAGGCTTAGGCTTAAGCTTTTGCAAAAATTTAAGTTAAGTAATTTAAAACTACGTGTTCAAGAGAAATTTGGTACTGTACTCACCAGAATAAGAGAGGGACTGATATTAATTTGGCCTCTCTAATACGTAGCTCCTGGTATTAGGTTACGGATTGTTATTTATTTTTAACCCGCCCTCCGCTGTCATTCGTCACTGATAAACCCGGTTCCGAAAATACAAGGTTACACTTAGAAATGTACTTTCAAACCTTAAATATGCTTTAAAGTTTTGAACTTAACTTAATAATTTGGTCCAGGAGTCATATATAGACTACAATTATGAATAATTGACATTTATGGACTATAATTAGGGTATAGCGACTTTATCTGCTTACGCACTCTTATTAGCGATACAAACTCCTATAGGTTGTGACTCAAAATGGGTCTCCTCTTGTTACCACCATCTTATT
>JASANG010003109.1:0-24172 GCA_030248215.1 Enoplolaimus lenunculus
CTAACAAACTATAAAACAAATTCCTCTACACACACACACACGCACACAATATATACACACATACACGGCAGCCGATGAGTCATTACACCCGTCCAGCCCCGCAATTGCGGGGGGAGCAAAACCGCCATTTTCTATCTACTAAATTGCGTTAAGATACCACATAACTAAAATCTCAATAGTAACTTTTGGTTACAAGTTTAATGATAATCAGCAAATTAAATTACAGTCAACTTGAACTAATAGGTGAGTGGTTTGGATCCCACCTTGGACAAGCATAGTTTTCTCTTCGTGCGGGTTTCCTGTACAGCATCGCTGCAGAGTGATACAGACAATTTCTAACCGCATCTCCAAGTCCATCCAGGTTATTTACTGTATTGACCCGAATAAGAGGGGGTAATAAGAGGGGAGTCCCCATTTTGGGTCCGAATCAATAGGAGTCCGTATCCCTAATTTGAGTCCGTAAGCGGATAGAGTCCCTAAACCCTAATTAGAGTCCATACTTAAATCTCAACCCTTTGTTGCGCATAAGTAAATGACTCCAGGACGAAATAATTTGAGTTCGAAACTTTAAAGTGTACTTAAATTTTGAAAGTATATTCCTAAGTATATCCTTATATTATCGCTCAAGCTATTGACACAATACAAATAAACGTTTAATTCAACGGATAATTGCAGTACCGGATATATATCAGTAACGAAGGGCTGCGGAGCGTGGGTTAAAAATAAATAACAGTCCGTAACCGAATAACAAGGGGTGTACCCTCTGTAGAGGCCAAATATAGCCCCCCTCTTATTCGGGTCAATACAGTATAGTCCACAGGCCTGAATTTTCCCTACTTTAAGTAAAAAAACCGAAACTAAACTAAAAACACTTCTTGGAACTATTATGTTCCAACCCCGATAGTTTCAGAACATATATAAACGTTTATTTGGTTTGCAATATTTAAAATGCGACAGTAATTAAATTAACTGCAACGCCTGCAGTTCCAAAACTGGCATCAAAGACCCGATTATATCGTTTCCAGGCAGGTCCACGTTTTCTAAACCGCCAAATATTGCGATGTTTGCGTTTAGTTTCATGGTGAACAAATTTCATCAAATGTTCGTTGCAGCATCGATAATTACCCCACATCACGTCGCAGGTTTCGGAATCATTCGATTTTTTTATTGGTTTCGTCTTGAAAATCTGCTGCATTGCACCATTTCTCGTTGAAAGTCGGCTTATCACCAAGGTATTCATCGCCAAGTAGCAAGCCACAGGCATACTGTCCTCGTTCTACCATTAGAGCAATTGCATTTTTCATTGTCATTTCATTCTTTTCATCTCTGCGGCCGTTTCGTGCAAACAATTGGACTTCTGCACAAATAACATGATCACGGCGTGTTCGTCGACGCAATTCATGATGTATATCAACGATTATAGAATCAAGTAGTCCACTTTGAGTACCCAATTTAATGGTCGTAATTTCAGTTTTCACCGGTTTTGGCTTTCGTATTCGATTTGTTGACGCTGTGTTTACGGCGTTGTCCCGTGTGCTTGGTTTAGCTTGGGTTGTTGGTTTTGCAAACTTAGCATCTGGTATCGGATTTGCGGCCGTAATTACACCGGATGCAATTTCGAGTCTTGTTACATCTTCACCAGTTGCGTCCTGTAGTACATAATAAAGATCTCAGGCTAGTGCATGCGCCGCAACCTGTGACATAGTTCGCACTAGTACGAACAAGAAAATACAAGTGCGAATGAGAATTGTGGCGAGAACAGAGTTGATCCAGAGACAGAATAAATAAAGATTTGTAAACTTGCGTGTTGGTGGCAATTATTTTTAAAAAGTATGATTTTATACCAAAAAGACCTTCCCAATAAGCCTAATCGTAAGCCAAATCCTAAGACTAATATTAGCGCAATCCTATACATAAATTTAATTGTAAGCCTATTAAGTCTAAAGCCTGAGCCGCACAGTCTTTAAATTCCCGGTCTTATATCTTCCAGTTTGGAGACCCTGTAATTAACATGGTTCAAACCAATTATGTACTTGATCAATTTCACCCGGTTTATAGACTGTATTGTTGCACTGTGACCCGTTTATTTTCACTATGCAAACTGCTCACAAACGTTCCACGTAGCTGAGGGGCTGCTTGTGCCAGTTTTGGAGGCTTCTTCTTGTTTTCAATGTTGCCATTGCTCTCAGATGGATTGTATTGAATGAGATTCATACCCGATTTTAATGTTGTATTTATTACTGGTGCTTGCGCACAGTTGTCGTTACAAAACCTAACCGATTCATCTGGTGCGCTATCACCTTTTTTGCCGTCCTCTGGATTGGCAGGTGCTACAAGATCTTCGTTTGTTATCAACGACTGAAGTTTCTGCAGCAGGCCTAGTTTTGGTACCTCAAGGCCGGTTTGCGTATCGCATATTTTAGAAAGAGGGTTGGAATTTTGAAACTCTACAGAAGTTTTATTTTCGTTTTGCTTAACTTCAACATTTTTAGTTAAATTTTGAGCCGGACTATCTGGAGACGAGAAGAAGCGAAACATTTCAGCGGCAACCGGAGAACACCAAGTTGCACGAATCGGAGTGACGCTATAACTTTCAACAGCGCTGCTGGTGTAAGTGGCAGACTGACGTAATTTCGATAGATTTAACTCAGGATCACTCGGATTAAGTATAACGCTTTTCGGATTTAGGCGGTGCTGAAATAATTTTGGAATGCGACCTGGCCGACTGGCCTGAAATCTTGCACTCAGCGGCGAACCAGCTCTTGCCGCTGGTGAAGCTGCGAACAGTTGTATAAACCCGCGGCGTACTAGTGAAAAGGCATATGGCATAAGCGACTACTAAAAACAAAAACTATTATTACTACTATTTTAATATTTTCCTAAAAAAACAAATATGTTTGGATATTACAATCCAATGAATGCCTATGTCGTTTTGTGGGCCAATCTGCTATTCAGGCTGTTACTAATTGGCGAAGCCAATCGGCTATTCTGAGCGAATGGCAGCTAGGTCTAGGCCAAATTAAACAATTGTGAAATACAGCTGAACAACAATGGTATAAAACTAATGCTGATCGGAAATTGGCATTGCATCTGACCAAATAATCAAATTTGATTAGTCCATAATTCCAATAACTAGTGATTGGCATCGGATATTTTTTCATATCCGGATATCCGAAATGAAATTTTCTATTTGGGATATTCGAAACTCTATTTTGTGTTTTTTTGAGTTTCCGAACCTCAATTTTCGTTTCTTAAGCACTTGTTTTAACTTTTGCTCTAAGGAAGTACCCTGAGACCCTCAAGCAAATTGATATGAGCAATGAGCATAAAAGATACAATTCTAAAAATCGGAATTTATTATGCCAGTACTGTAGTGACCCGAATAAGAGGGGGTACCCATTTTGAGTCCCAATCAATAGGAGTCCGTATCCCTAATAACAGTCAGTAAGCGAATAGAGTTACTAAACCCTAATTTAGGGTCCATAAATGTCAATTATTCCAAATTGTAGCGCACAAATGACTCCAGAACCAAATAAAGGTGAGTTCAAATTTTTGAAGTGTACTTAAGTTTTTGCGTTGACAACTTAAAATTGAGTTGATTTGGCTTGTCCTTTGCCTTATTTGAACCACTGCAATAGAAATTCCATCGAATGTAACTCTTCCCTCGAACTATATACACGTGAATCGTTTTAGTTCCAAGAACAAAGAACCAGATTGAAATACACTTACGCTAAGTCGTACAAACATCTGCCCATGTTACTTTTATACTGGTGTCGCGCTTTCAGCAGCGGATCCGGAAATTTCTAAATGGGCGGGATGGTAAATATTTTGAAACGCAATTTTTCTCCAAAAAATTTTCTTAGCGGGAAAATTATAAGGTAGGACCCTATTTTATAACGAAAGTATGATAAGAGGACAAATTGCAAGGTAATGAATGATCGTATCATTTTATCACAAAAAATTTATGTGGGGAGTGGAGACAAATTGTAAGGTTGGGGTCCTTAGACATTTTTCTTATCCGGACCGGATATTCTGTGTTCATCTGCAGTCTACATCATACTGTTCCAGTAAACTTGCTATCATCATTCTCGGATACACGAAGTGTTAACTCAGAAAAACTTTGTGTTAAATAAAACCGCTATAAAGCGTCCAAATTAGCGTTACATCGAATTACGGATAAAGCTAGACCTGTGTGAAACCCAGCCATATATCGAATTCTACAGAAACTCAGGCCCATGTTACTTTTAAGGCCGTAGAGGTTTCTATTATTACAATTTTTGCTTAGTCCTAGGGATACGTTTAATCTTCTGGTACGCCCCTAAAAGTAACATTGGCCGAAATTCAATAAACGACGCACCAGTTTTATTAAATGTCCGAGCGTCCAAAAAGCAGAACACGAAACTGATGGAGACAAAATAGCAACGGATTGTGGTTTAATATTCTGACTGAGGTTTGAATAAAGAATTTTTGTCGTCAGCTCCAGTTACTTTGGTGGTGAAACCATGCAAATTATTCCAAAAAATTTTTTAGACGAAAGCATTTCCAATATCTGGCGGATATCCGGATACACGTTTCATTTCGGATACATATCCGGATATTTTTCATATCCGGATATCCGGATATCCGGATATCCGGTGTCCATCTAAACCAATAACCTATACCTCAAACTACATATATAGCAATTTGCCCGAAACCAATTAATATTTTCCTGTACAGCACATTGACCTACGAGATAAACATCGTATAAAACGAAATATAACAATTCGTTAGGAGAACACGGAATCAATTGCCCAGATCCACATAAGATGAAAATTTTCTAATGAAACTTAATGCTATATGATTATAGAAGCATTATTACGACGCTTTTGCTAAATGGACCACTTTTATTAAATGCTAACTGTATGCACTATCACTTTTTAAGAATCGTGCCAACAAACGAAAAAGCTTCAAAGAGCAAACATAGACACCCTAAATTGATCAATCGGATTTTGGTGTTAGTCACAGTGCTAGTTTTGCCAATGATAAAAATTAATAGTTCAGAGTTCAGCCTTAAAATAGCGTTTATAATATCTAGTGTGTGCTGTTGCAAAAAGTTTCACATTTTCGGATATATTTAAACGTCTTATTGCTGACTTAATTCTTCCTCTTGGGAGTTTGTTAGATTGAAAATATTTCAAAGATACCACTATGACTCAAATTCTGCAGAGGAAAATAGCATAAACAAAATGGGCCATGTACTGACGAGGTCTCTTCCAAAATCCGGGGATATTACCCGGGAAACTGGGATTTTGGGAAATTCGGATATTACCCGGGAAATTGGGATGTTGGGCGCAGCGTTTTTCGCTCGGGACTTTGGGAAATTGGGATTTTGGGAAATTGGGATTTTGGGCGCAGCGTTTTCCGCTCGGGATTTTGGGGGGATTTAGGGCGCAGCGCTTTTCGCTCGGGATTTTGGGAATTTGGATTTTGGGAAATTGGGATTTTGGGCGCAGCGTTTTTCGCTCGGGATTTTGGGAAATTGGGATTTTTGGAAATTGGGATTTATCACACTATAACCCTGCACGAACTGTCTGTAATAACCTGCCAATCCCAAAAAACGATCTTAACTCCGTTAGCGTCTTCGGCACCCGGCAGTTCTGCGCCTGTTTCATCTTGTCCTCATCCGGCCGTACTCCTCCGTTAGAAACGACGTGCCCTAAAAAGTGCACCTCTTTCTGTGCGAACGAGCACTTCTTTCCTTTAATCGTCAGCCATGCATCCCTTAACTTGTCAAACACCTTTTGCAAGTCCAGCATAGGCTGCTTAAATGACTTCGAAATGATTGTGACATCATCGAGATAGCATAAGCATATCTCCATGAGCAATCCCGAAAACATCATCTGCATCGTCCTTTGAAATATTGCCGGCACGTTTGTTAACCCGAACGGCATCACCCGAAACTCGTATAACCTTCGTGACAAATAAACGCCGTTTTCTCGATATCCTCCTGCTCTATCTGAATCGGCCAGTAACCTGACTACAGATCCACTGTTGTAAAATATTTTGCACCGCTCAACGCATCGATTGTTTCATCGATCCGTGGGAGTGCAAAACTATCCTTCTTGTCACATCTTTCACTTACCTGTAATCTACGCAAAACCGCATCGCTCCGTCCTTCTTTTTTACTAGAACGACCAGAGATGCCCACGGACTCTTTGAGGGCTGTATCACCCCTTCCTATAACATTTTCGTGACACAGTCCGATATTATTTGCCTCCTCGCGTACGCCGCACGACGAATGCGTTGCTGAACCGGCGTCCTCGTCAACATCTCCATCCGGTGTGTCACCACCCCCGTCGAACAAAGGGGTGTTCCTTATCGCCCAAACACGTCCTGATTTTGGTGCAACAGCGCTTTCAATATCCGCAGTTGCTTCCCTTCGTAATCCTGCTCATCCAGTGTCACCTCCTCTGGTAACACGATCTCCTCATCCTTGCATGTTTCTACTTGTTCAAGCAGCCACTTCACAAAGTCGTCTGCTTCCGACGCGTCCTGCCCTTCGGGCATGGCCGCCACCCTGATTACCACCGGTAGTATTTGCTCCAATTGCGGTAACTCGTCTCCTTTTGTCACCTTAATACTCGCTAACGCTTCCTCCCGTTTGACTATTTCCGTAATTTTCTCTGCCTGTTCCACTGTAGCCACTATTTCTCCTGATAGTAGCTGCATTGTCCTTCCCTCAACATTTGAAACCGGCAGGAATACAGACCCTTGTTCATTTCTTACCACCGCTTTGGGTATCAGTAAGGACTCTAGTAACACTTCTGACCCCAATTGTGGTTCCGTTACCACATCTGTTTCTTTCTCCAACTCACCACATACCCTGCAACAGACCATCACCGTCGTCTCCGCCGGGATTTGTACTCCTGCAGCGACCCTTCATACGTTAGCCACTCTCGGGACTACCGTATTATCCTTTTCCACCATTGCAGCCCAGTACTGAATTCTCACTTGCTTTCCTTCCCAGGATAATCGCTCTCTTCGATTCCCGCTTTTCCAATGGCTCTGACCCTGGAGCCCATACTTGCTCTTCGTCCATTTTCCACTCTCCGTCCTGTGTCGAAAGTACTTCATTTCCTTTCGTCGTGGACAATTTCGTTTCCTTCTCCTGTTCAATTTTCTTTTCCAGAGTCGGCAGCACCTCCTCTGTTACCGCCGGGATATCATTTCTTGCTAACATCACCAGTTGCGCTGCCCCTTGTGTCGAAGGGTTTTTATCCCCCTTCGGCACAGCCAGTGACTCCGGTTTCTCCTCTTGACTCCTTTTGCCTTCCTTATTATACTCTACCTGGGCCTCCTTCCTACCTTAATAGGTATTAGTCCGTTCTTCCGGTCTCACATTTTCCAACCATTCATGCGTCAAACTCCCGTTTCGCACCACCTGGCGAGCTCGCCATGATGGTACGATTCTCCTATTTACCTTCACCAAGGACCGATTATAGTACAAGGTAATGCCGAAATTATTCAGCATATCGCCCCCGAAAATCAACGCCGTTTGCATTTCCTGAGCTATATAGATGTTAGCCATTTTTCTCGTTCCTCCCATAGTCACCAGATATTTCAAACACCCGATAGTCTGCTGCGCGATCTGGTCGTTATGTCCTGCATGAAATCTTTACCGTTTCATACAGGGGTAAATCCGAAAAATACTTCTCATACGCAGATATGTGCATAAGCGACACATCCGCGCCAGAATTCAACATCCCCGGTATTTGGTAACTCCTGATACTCATTTCAATGTAAAGACCCGTAGCTTTCATCGCTGCGGCTCCTTCCACGAAATTTATTTTCGGTTCTGTTACTCCCGACGTCGCCGTTATCTGCCCTTCATGCATCTTCCTTATCCGCAGGCTCTGTACCGCGTCATCCTGCGCTGCGGCCGTTGGTGACGATATACACGGCCCCAGGACATCCTTTTGCGTCTGTAATATCACCGGTCCTTGTACCTTGTGAGAAGTTTGTAATTTTAGCCAGACCCTGTATCCTGTATCACTTTATGCAGTTCTTTTCTCGATGTATGCTTATCGCTCTGATTCAGTAAACGCGGCCGGTATATATTTATTAACCCCCCAAATCCGTTACAACACCCAATATTTAACACCAGTAAATCACAGGTTATGCAATTTAACTGGCAACCTGATCCGGAATCCTTAAGCCTGATGCCTGAATCTGTTTTACTCCAGTCACAGGCTTCACCGATACCAATACTTGTACTATTTCCCAGAATGCGTGCAATTCTAACCCCGTTAGAATTACACCCTGTTAAACCGTGCACTCTAACCCCGTTAGAGTTACACCAAATTTTACCGACCAATCTAACCCCGTTAGATTTGGCCCAATCCGTTGTAGAATAATAAATCTAACCCCGTTAGATTTATTAGACTACTTTTCCCAGGTTCTCCGTACAAGTCCCAAGTTCTCCGGTTAACACATAACGCCAGTATTCTATACTGGGTAATCCTGCGCCTTGCGCAACCCAACTATGACCGTAACGCCTGATTTCCTTCACATACTCAAGCCACTGTGAGAAGTTCGTGATTTTAGCTCAAGCCCTGTATCCTGTATCTCCTGTTATGTTCTTTCCTCGATGTATGCTTATCGCTCTGATTTAGTAAACGCGGCCGGTAAATGTTTATTAAAACCCCAACCCAAATCCTGTATAACACCAAATAACACCACCAGTAAATCACAGGTTATGTAATTTAACTGGCAACCCGAGCCGGAATCCTTAAAGCCGACGCCTGAATCTGGTTTAACCCAGCCACTGGCTTTACCGTTACCAATATTTTTGCCGTTTTCCAGAATCCGTGCAATTCTAACCCCGTTAGAATTACACCCTGTTAAACCGTGCACTCTAACCCCGTTAGAGTTGCACCAAATTTCCGACCAATCTAACCCCGTTAGATTTGGCCAAGCCGTTGTAGAATAATAAACCTAACCACGTTAGATTTATTAGACTACGTTTCCCAGGTTCTCCGATAATTCCCAAGTTTTCCTTTTTACACATAACACCAGTATTCTATACTGGGTAAATCCTGCGCCTTGCGCAATGCCGATTAAATCTGTAGCACCTGAATTCCTTCACATTCTAAGCCACCGTGACTCCACTTAAACTAAATTAATTCCACTTACTTACCCGAGTTCTACTCACGCTCCAACCGTAAAACCTTAACGCAAATGTAAACGATAGTAATAACGCACTCCGCCGAGGAACAAAGAATATCACCGATTCGTACTAGCTCAAGACTGATAATGATTCCGGTCCTGGCTACCCCTGTAGTATCTCGACCTCATTTGCATTTCGCCGACACCCACAATTGTGTGTCCGCTATGCATTTGAGGTCCAGAGCCACACACCCGGTACACCTTTTCCTGCACAACACCATACCTACAACAACAACAACAACAATTATGTCCAATCACAAAGCACCATTTTGGTGCTGACATAGCCTAGCTATGTCTTTAGCCGCAAATATAGCCAACATGTTATGCAACACTATTCATCAGATACTTTCCGGCCACGCAGGGCCCAGGTAAGTTTGACATTGCGGACACAGCCGCCATAGCATAAATTTTATAATTCCTACGCCTTGTAGCAACGCATAAGCCTAACTTAAGTTCTAAGAGAGACTAGATGGAGCCAGGGACTCCCTTAAGGTGTGGTTTAGATATAGGGTTTTATTTTATATTTTAGTTTTTAGTTTGAAAAAGTTTAAGTGTGGCAGAGCCACCTACATCCCCCCTTCGGCACAGATGCCGACCCTGGCATCGAACAAATTTTATGGCCCTATTTACTGCCTTTTTTGCCGTCGCTAAAAAGCGTAAATCCACCCAATAGCAACAATTAACAACAATAACAAACAACAATTTTTATCATTTTCTTTCTTTATATTAATTTTTATTTATTTTTAGAGTTTTTGTCCTTTCCGCCGGATAACAATAACAACCCCATACCGCGACCCACGACAAAACCGCCCATGCGTCCAACAGTCCAAATAAATTACGTACCAGCGCACCCCAGCACCTATATTACCATTACCCCAAACCATCACCTAATCAAACCCAAATATAGTCCTTAATAGAATCCATCCATCGTAAAACAACCAGCGTACCAGTCTCGCCCCAGCACCCTGTAACACTACCCCCGAAACATCACCTTAACAACCCCAATAACAAAAAAGTCTATTGCCAATCCATCAAAAGTGCCTCCGCCGAATTTCCCGAGGGACGTCTGCATAATAGGCGTCCAATTCTTCCTGTGTCACCCATGGATTGTCGCGTCCCAACGATCGCGACGCCCGTTGTTGCTGCTGTTGTCGTTCTATCTGGCGACTTTCTCGCATCGCCTGCCGTACATTCTCCACTTGCTGACTATAATAGCCACGTCCAGACGCCGCTTGCGGTTGTCCCACGCGACCGCCAACCCGTACCGGGTACCGCTCGTCCGACACTTGCCGGACACGCTGCCGTACCCCTGCCGTCCCAGCGGGTGGACTACCAGCCACCCCCTGTGTTACCGTTCCAGAGCCTCGGTACCCAGGCGCTGTCTGCGATCGCGCAGCCGATGCACTATACACCGGATTCGCCTGCCTCGGTCCGATTTTACTCACCACCGACCCTGCGGCCGGTCGTACATATCCGCCCGTTGGTCTCTTCGGACTAACGCGCGCCCTCTGGGCCATTGCCCTTCTCCTCGCATCATTGTCGAATCTCCATTTCAACTTCCCGTCCGGCCCTCGCACCGCGATATATCCCGGTGCCGGTGGCTGACCCAGACTCGTGCTCGGTTTTTCCTCTGACTCCGATTGCGACCTCACCTTTTTAGGTTGCAGCTTTATCAACTCCTCCCATAACAACTCCTTCGACTTCTCCTGTGCCTTCGCTTCCTCCTGCTTCTGTATCCGTAGTGACCTCCTTGGCGTCAGCTTCTCTTCTGACCCCTCTTTCTCTGCCGGCGGAGGCGTCACATACCCCTCCGCCCGCGTTTCCTCTTTCTTCGCCTACAACGTCACCACCGGTTTCTTTTGTGGCTTTTCCGGAGACGGAGTTGGCCCTGCTTCTTCCAGCACATCAAACTCCCCCTCGCTCACCGGTTCGAATTCCATTTTCCTTTTCTCTTCCGCCTGTTCGCCGGCCGATTCCGCCTGCGTTTCGGACCGCGTACGAGCTTTGCTCGGACCCGGCTGCACCTCTTCCTGTCCTGCTACCTGTGTATTCATTGGCTCTACTCCTCGAGCCGCCTTTTCTAGATCGTCGAACAAATACCCTCGACACAAGTCTAGGGCCCTCCTATTTACTTCGGCAATCCTGGCCAACTCATCCGTCTCCTTCCGATCATAATCTTCCACCATATCCACCAGTTGCCTTTTCGACTCCTCATCCGGTGCCAACTCTGGCAACTCTGTTTCCCTTTTGTTCTCCGGGTATGCGTATGCCTCCGGAAACCATAGCGCCAAATTTGCTATGGCCCGCAGCGTACTCACTGCCAACAGCTTCTCCGTTTCCTTCGGTACTTCCTTCTGTAACGGCAGCAATTGTAATTTCATTTCTGCCCTTACCGTGGGATCCTCCGGCACCATTGCCTTCAAATTTTCCCGTTCTAACTTGCTCCTGAGCGTCCAATACTTTTGATTCGCATACGCCCGGGCCATAATCATTGGCCTTATCCTTGCTACCTGCGGATCCTTTGACTTGTCGAACAATTGCATGATTACATGAGCCGACAGCGGTACAAAGAAATCCGCCGGTGCTCTTCCCCAATGCAGACCGCGCGTGACCACTGCACGTGCCGCCGCCTCTCTCACTATCCTTGCAAACCATCTCATCACCGCCTGATACACCTGCGGCTCCATATCCACCATGCGGAATAAACACGCCGCCAAGCCGCGCTCCGCATAGTTCAAACATTCCAACCATTCCGAAATCAAGGCCTCCTTTCTAAGATAAAATTCGAACGCCTTGATTGCTGCCGTCACCCAGTGGACCGCTAAATGCCGCAACAAATCCTTAGGTAACCATAGGCCGGGTTGTTCCGGCGAATCGTTTCCTTCGAAATAGTTCGCATGCAGCACCTGTTGATAACCAGCCTTATAGTTGATCAACATGTGCCCCCTTGGCAAGATGATCATGTCCGGAAAAGCAACTATCCCTTCCCGGGTCGCCTTGTCCGTTGAACCGACGCCACCTCATCCTCTGTACCGCCGGACAACTTCACCTCCTCAACATCCATGCGCACCGTTTTCCGTGCACGTCCTGGCGTTAGAGACCTCTGTCTCTTCAACGCTCCCTTTTGACTCGCAGACGTCCTATCGTCGGGCGGCTCCGGTGACTCTTCCCATCTATCTCCAGCAACTCTCTTTCAGCCTGTCGTTTTCCTCAGCCAACTCTTGCACCTGGTTCTCCAGCTGCCTCTTTTCCCCAACGAGCGTCATAACCTCTTCCGATGCCTTATTCAACTTTTCCATCATCACCTGACGCTCGGCTTCATTCTCCTTTACCTTTTCCTCAGTCCGCCTCACCAGCTATTCCGCACCGGACACATGCTCGTGAGCCCTCTGCCGCCGGTCTCCAGCCGCTAAAACCGCTGTTTCCAGTTCCACAATCCTTTTCCGGTTCTGCGTTACGCGTTCCGCGTAACCCAGCAAATCTCTCCACGCCTCTACAGCGAACTCCTGATATGCCGTGTGCTAAGCGTTTACTTCCGTCCTTGATACAATCTAAGTCCGATGCTGTATCCTTTTTGCCTTTCTCGCACCTTTTCACTTCACCAGGTCCAAAAACAACTGAATTTTTGACAATTTTTCAGATGTTTTTGACCAATACTCCTTATGTCCGTAACCGTTCCGTTTAAAATTTTAGCCCGGTACTTACGAACACAATAGTTCCTAAGTATGCCAATTTCACTAATTTCCAACCGTTTTTCCAATTTTCGTCTCTCTACCCCGGGGATTTTCAATTCCAATTCGCTTATTCCTGAACTAGTTCTACGAACTTGCAGCGCAGCCTCAAGTATAACCATCGAACTAATTCACAGCCTGTATTGTCCGGTAATTTCATTATCTGTTGCCCTTTCGCGCACCAGATACGTTTACAACCCGATATTTCCAATTTTTTTTCCACCTATAGTTTCAACTCGCTAACACCTAAACCAGTTCCACGTACTTGCTGCGTAACCACAAGTATAACCGTCGAACTAATTCACAGCCTGTTCTATTCGGTAATTCCAGTATCTGTAGCCCTATCGCGCACCAGATACTAAGAGCCCAATATCACTAATTTCCTTTTCCGCCTGCATTCCTCTGTTATTTTCCACAACACGATCGTTCAGATCCTGTGTTTCCAATAACAGCCTTTCTTTTTACACGCCGTACTCCTTGTTATTTTCCACAACACGATCGTTCAGATCCTGTGTTTCCAATAACAGCCTTTTCCTTTTACTCTCCTAAATTCCTTTCTTCTTTTCCAACTATTCCTTTTCACACCGACCACCAACTAAATCAGCATCGAGACCGTCGTGGTCACCATGTGAGAAGTTCGTGATTTTAGCTCAAGCCCTGTATCCTGTATCTCCTGTTATGTTCTTTCCTCGATGTATGCTTATCGCTCTGATTTAGTAAACGCGGCCGGTAAATGTTTATTAAAACCCCAACCCAAATCCTGTATAACACCAAATAACACCACCAGTAAATCACAGGTTATGTAATTTAACTGGCAACCCGAGCCGGAATCCTTAAAGCCGACGCCTGAATCTGGTTTAATCCAGCCACTGGCTTTACCGTTACCAATATTTTTGCCGTTTTTCAGAATCCGTGCAATTCTAACCCCGTTAGAATTACACCCTGGTAAACCGTGCACTCTAACCCCGTTAGAGTTGCACCAAATTTCCGACCAATCTAACCCCGTTAGATTTGGCCAAGCCGTTGTAGAATAAGAAACCTAACCCCGTTAGATTTATTAGACTACGTTTCCCAGGTTCTACGATAATTCCCAAGTTTTCCTTTTAACACATAACACCAGTATTCTATACTGGGTAAATCCTGCGCCTTGCGCAATGCCGATTAAATCTGTAGCACCTGAATTCCTTCACATTCTAAGCCACCGTGACTCCACTGAAACTAAATTAATTCCACTTACTTACCCGAGTTCTACTCACGCTCCAACCGTAAAACCTTAACGCAAAGGTAAACGATAGTAATAACGCACTCCGCCGAGGAACAAAGAATATCACCGATCCGTACTAGCTCAAGACTGATAATGATTCCGGTCCTGGCTACCCCTGTTTGCATCTCGACCTCATTTGCATTTCGCCGACACCCACAATTGTGTGTCCGCTATGCATTTGAGGTCCAGAGCCACACACCCGGTACACCTTTTCCTGCACAACACCATACCTACAACAACAACAATTATGTCCAATCACAAAGCACCATTTTGGTGCTGACATAGCCTAGCTATGTCTTTCGCCGCAAACATAGCCAACATGTTATGCAACACTATTCATCAGATACTTTACGGTCACGCAGGGCCCAGGTAAGTTTGACATTGCGGACACAGCCGCCATAGCATAAATTTTATAATTCCTACGCCTTGTAGCAACGCCTAAGCCTAACTTAAGTTCTAAGAGAGACTAGGTGGAGCCAGGGACTCCCTTAAGGTGTGGTTTAGATATAGGGTTTTATTTTATATTTTAGTTTTTAGTTTGAAAAAGGTTTAAGTGTGGCAGAGCCACCTACAGCCACCGTGACAATTCTTAATATAAATGCTATCAAGTCCTACTTATCCAACGCAAGCCAATACTCTGTCACTCCGTAACGCACCAAAAATTTAAAAGAAACTGTAAGCCCGGAAAATGCAACAATTCACACCGATTTCTACCAGCTAAGAATATGATACTGATTCCCGTCCCGGCTACCCATATGCATCTCGACCTCATTTGCATATTGCCGACACCCACAATTGGGTGTCCGCTATGCGGCTGAGGTCCAGAGCCACACACCCGGTACACCTTCCGCAACAACAACAACAATAACGCTTTTAGACACCCACAATATAAAGCACCATTTTGGTGCTGACATAGCCTAGCTATGTCCTTAGCCGCAATTATAGCCAACATGCTATGCAATACTATTCAACAACGTTATACGGCCACACAGGGCCCAGGTAAGTCTACATTGCGGACACAGCTGCCATAGCATCGGTTTTAACAATTCTACGCCTTGTAGCAACGCCTAAGCCTAACTCAAGTTCTAAGAGAGACTTGGTGGAGCCAGGGACTCCCTTAAGGTGTGGTCTTGATATTTGGTTTTATTTTAAGTTTTAGTTTTTAGTTTGAAAAAGGTTTAAGCGTCGCAGAGCCACCTACATCCCCCCTTTGGCATCGAACAAAATTTTATGGCCCTATTTACTGCCTTTTTTGCCGTCGCTAAAAAGCGTAAATCCACCAACAAACTTAACAACAAATAACAACAATAACAAACAACAATTTTTTATTTGATTTTTTTTCTTTTATTTATTTTTATTTGGTTTTAAAGTTTTTGTCCTTTTCGCCGAGTAACGGTAACAACCCCATACTGCGACCCACGACAAAATTGCCAATGCGTCCAACAGTCCAAATACATTGAGTACCAGCGCACCCCAGCACCCATACTACCATCACCCCGAAACCATCACCTAATTAACGCCCCAGAATACTACCCCGAATAAAGTCCATCACCGTCAATTACCCAGCGTACCAGTAATAACCCCAGCACCCCGTAGCATTACCCCGAACATCACCTTAACAACCCCACAAATGAAAGTCATAATCCCTTACCCATGTCCATCAAAAATGCTGCCGCCGCGTATATTTCGGCGTGCCTGCGTAATATGCATCCAGCTCCTCCTGCGTCACCCGTTGATTTTCACGTCCCAACGATTGCGACGTCCGCTGTTGCTGTTGTTGCCGCCGCTCCAATTGGCGACTTTCTCGAATCGCCTGACGTACATTCTCCACCTGCTGCTTGTAATAACAACACCCTGGCGCCACTTGCGGTTGACCCACTTGACCGCCAACCCGTACCGGGTACCGCTCGTCCGACAATTGCCGAACTCGAGGCCGTACCCCTGTCGTCCCAGCGGGTGGACTCACGGCCGCCCCCTGCGTCACTGTTCCCTGTCCTCGGTACCCAGGCGCTGTCTGTGATCTCCGCCAATTGTCTCCTTGACTCCTCATCCGGTGCCAACTCCGGTAACTCCGTCTCCCTTTTCTTTTCTGGATACGGGTAAGCCTCCGGAAACCATAGCGCTAAATTCGCTACTGCCCGTAACGTACTCACCTTTAACACTTTCTCCGTTTGCGCCTGTACTTCCTTCTGTAACGGCAGCAATTTTTGTTTCATTTCCGCCCTCGCTATTGGATCCTCCGGCTCTAACGCCTTCAAATTCTCTCGCTTCAGCCTCCTTCTTATAGCCCAATATTTCTGATTCGCATAAGCCCGAGCTGTAACCATCGGCCTTATCTTTGCCACCTGCTGATCCATTGACCTGTCAAACAGCTGCATAATTACATGGGCCGACAGCGGTAACCAGCTCATTACCCCCTGATACGTCTGCGGTTCCATCTCCACCATGCGGAATAAACACGCCGCTAAGCCGCGCTCCGCATAGTTCAAGCACTCCAACCATTCCGAAATCAAGGCCTCCTTCCGCAGATAAAATTCCAACGCCTTTATCGCCGCTGTCGACCAGTGCGTCGCCAGATGTCCCAACAACTCCTTAGGAATCCCTATATCCGGCTGCTCCGGCGAATCGTTGCCCTCAAAATAATTTGAGTGCAACACGTACTAAAATCCGCCTTTATAGTTGATCAGGAGGTGTCCCCTTGATATGATGACCATATCCGGAAAGACAACTATGCCCTTCCCGGGTATCCTATTCCTTTGCGTTATCTGCCAGGCTGTTTGGCCTTGCGTATCCTGCTTCCTTTGCACACCCGTTGTCCGAGGCACGTCCTTCTCACCTATCACCTGTACTGACGTCTCGTCCTCTGTGCCCCCGGACAACTCTACTTCTTCTATTTCCATACGCACCGCTTTCCGTGCGCGTCCTGGCGTTTGAGACCTCTGTCTCTTCAACACCCCTATTTGACTCGCAGACGTCCTTTCGTCGGACGGCTCCGGTGACTCCTCTCATCTATCTCCGGCTAACCTCTTTTTCAACTTCTTGTTCTCGTTAGCCAATTCCTGCACTTGGTTCTCCAGCTGCCTCTTTTCCCCTACAAGCGTCATTATGGGTCATCCACGTTATACTGTGTACGCTACTGTAAAAAATTGTCCCCACGTACGAGCCCCTGAATCTGTAATTTTATTGTTTCCAAATTACATGTCCAAATGTCACTCAGGTCCTGTGTAGACTCTGCTGACAACTCGCACTCTCTCTGAACGACCTATGCTTGGTCACGTTGCCGTCCATACCCATGCTAAATTGTCAGTATGTTATTTAAAGGACAACTGTTTTGTCCAGAGTCTGTCAGAAGGGACTCAGCATGCTTCATAACACAAAGTTTGTCGGAACGAACTTCGCTTAGGTAAAAATAGCGCAAAAATGAAGCCACATTTTCCAAGTTTTTAAGTTCAATAATGATTATGGAGCCTGGCTACCCCAGCCCCCATACCGAGTTGATTTGCATAATTTTGTGTGTCCCGGGTGTCTCGGGCACCTTAGGGACACACATCCTTCACCATTATAATAGATCATCAACAACAACAAGAATATTAACCCCCCCCCCAAACCCCTAGCTAAGACATTTGGCGCAATAGGCCAGCAAAAATATTTAATAAGTGGCCACGCAGGGCCCTGAGTACTAATACCTTGCGGACGCAGCCGCCATTTACAAAATTTTTAAGTTTCTACACCGTTTAGCAACGCCTAAGCCTAACTTAAATTCTAAGAGAGACTAGGCGGAGCCGGGGACTCCCTTAAGGTGTGGATTTAGGTTTGGTTTTAGATTTGTTTTAGTTTTTAGTTTGAAATATATTTAGGAGTGGCACAGCCACCTACAACCCCCCTTCGGCACAGATGCCGACCCCGGCATCGAACAAATTTTATGGCCCTATTTTACTGCCTTTTTTGCCGTCGCTAAAAAGCGTAAACAACAACAACATAATATGACAACAATAATAACAAAAACAACAATTTTTTTTTCTTTTTATTTTTAGCATAGCCACGCCACATCGACCCAAGACCCGACCAGTCGTTGCTTCCATACCCGTAGCCATAACCCGTCCATCAGCGTACTACTCGTATCCAGCACCCTGCCCCTGATAAACTCCAGCGTGCCAATCCAAGCGTACCCGTAACCCAGCACCCCGAACGTCCATGATTACCCCGTTTCTTCTCCAATCCAAGCGTCCCTGACCCTGATCCGTTATCGGCCACCCTCGCTAATGTCCGTTAAAAATGCCGGCTGTGCATCGACATCGCCTGTCCATAGTAAGCATCCACCTCTTCTTGCGACACGAAACGTCGATCCTGCGGTTGTGCCGTCGATTGCTGTTGTTGCTGTCGATCCGCACGCCGAATCTCGCTGATCCGCTGTCGTACTGTCTCCGTTTGCCGCCGATAATAGTGTCGATCGTCGCCAACCCGCGATTGATCCACATAGCCGCCAACCGTTCCCGGATATTGCTCAACTTGCGATTGAGTCACATATCCGCTCACCGTGGCCGGATACTGTTCAACCAGCGGCTGAACCACGTATCCGCTCACCGTGCCTGAGTACTGCTCAACCTGTGGCTGACCCACATACCCACTAACCGTTGTCGGATACTGTTCAACTTGTGGCTGAACCGCATAGCCGCCAACCGTCGCCTGATACTGCTCCACCGGTACCTGCCGAATCTGATACTGTACCGTTGGAGTTTCCACGGGTGGGCCAACGCCCCTCCCCTGGCTCACCGACCCTGCTGCTGTACTAGCATACACGGCTGACGAATCATATACCGGATTCGCCTGTCTCGGTCCAATCCTACTCGACGCTGACCCCGACGTCGGACGCACATAGCCTCGGCCCTTGCCCCTTTCCGAGGCGCGTCGTTGCGAAGCTGCTCTGTGCGTCTTTGGATCAAACCTCCATTTCCACTCGCCTGCCGCATTTCGCACCCGAATATACCCCGGTGCCGGCGGCTGCTCATCCTTTTCTGGAACCCGCGACACTGCTGGTGGCGCCGGAGTTGGAGCCGGTGGTGGTTCCGGTGGTGGCACCGCCAACTGCTGCAAATGTTTCCAAAATTCCTCTCGCGACTTTCCTTCCTGCTGCTGTATCCTCGGAGATCGCCGGGGAGACATTACTTTTCCCCCGCGCCCACACTCGACTGTGGTGTCTCCGTACCGGATTCCCAAGCCGTTACTTTACCTTTACCTTTTCCTTTATGCTTCCCCGTCACCTCCTTCCACCGTTTTGACCCCTTTTCCGGCGTCACTTCCTGAATATCATCATCCGGTACCGACTCGATCTCTTCCTCACTAATCTGCTCCGTCACCAATTGGCTCCCCGCAGATTCTCGCGCCGGTTGAGTCACTTCCCGCGCCCCTTCCGTTTCCGTTTCTATTCGCGTCATTCTCACCACAGGTTCCCTAGTAATTTCGCGTTGTGCCTGTCGTGCCCCCGTCTCCGTTGCCCCAGCCCGAGCTTGAGCTTCCGCCTGTGTCGGCTTCCCGCTCGTGCTCGGCTGCGGCTGCTCCTGCTCCTGTATATCCATCGGCTCGGCGCTCGGTGCTACCCGTCGCTCACTTAACAAGTAGCCCCGACAAATTTCCTGCGCCTGCCTATTCGCATCCGCGATCCTTCTCAGTTCCTCCGTTTCCTTCCTCGTAAAATTCTCTACCATATTTGACATGGATCGCCGAGTGACCTCCGGTAACGTCCATTATGGCAGTTGCGTTTCCTTTCTATCCGCCGGATATGCAAAGGTCTTATTGAAATACCCAAATAACCTTGCCGCCGCCTTCACCGTTTCGAACGAAAACTGCCTCTCCGTTTCCCGAGTCATCTCCGCTTGCAACCCGCGCAACCGCTCTTTTCTATCCGCCCGATCTTTAGGATTGGTCGCGCGCATTGCCCATAGATTGTCCTTCTCGAAACTCCGCCTCGCCTTCCAGTACCGTTGATTCTGGTATACCCGAGCTGTGACCAACGTCCTGCTCCGTTTCACCCCTTCGTCTTGTGATTTGTCGAATAATTGCATAATCACATGAGACGATAGCGGTAGGAAAAAATCCGGCGGAGCCCTGCCGAACCATGTGTTCGGCGCCGTTATCGCCCGGGTTGCCACTTCTCTGACTATCCGCGCGAACCATCTCATCAACCCCTGGTATGTTTCTGGCACTATATCCAGCATCCGAAATACGCATGCCGCCAGACCTCGCTCCGCATAGTTGAGGCATTCCATCCATTCATCGATCGACGCCTCCCTATGCAAGTAAAACTCGTAGGCACTTAAAGCCGCTACCGCCCAATGGGACGCTAGCTTCTCAAATATTTCCCACGGTAGCCCTAAATCCGCCTCGGCGGATTCTCGTTTGCCTGGAAATAATCCGCGTGCAACCGGAACTGGTACCCTCCTTTATACAATGGTAAGAACTGTTGTACCGTTACGATGCCCATATCCGGAAATGCGACGATACCTCTACCTATTTTTGGTACCCTCCACGCCGGATCTCTCGGTCTACTCCGCCGCGCTGGGGATTTCGCCCCTGCTGTCGCCGCGGTCCGCTGTTTTGTTGTTCCCGCCGCCTTCGGCTCTCTTACTGCTTTCGACTCGACCGCTTTTACAGCCGTCGCTCCCGCCGATTCCTCTCCTGAACCAACTTCCAAACGTACCACCTTTGGTACCCTGCCCGGTGTCGCCGACCTCTGCCTTTTCAGCACTCCTTTCCGTTGTACCGTGTCCTCTTCTGACAACGACTCCGATTCCTTCTCCTCCACCTCCTTAAGTTTCCCGTTTCCTTGCTTCCGGACCTTGCTCGGCTCCCGCAGTTGAGTTTCTAACTGCCGTTTCTCGCCCAGTAACGTCATGATTTCGTCCATCGCCTTTTTCAATTTTGTCTCCGTATCCTTGTTTTCCTTCTCCCTTTCCTTCAATCTTTCCTCGGTCCGCCTTACTAAATCCTCTGCCCCGGATACATGTTCATGCGCCCGCTGCCGCTGATCTACAGCTGTGGCCTGCACGCGCTCCAAATGAGTTACCCGGCTCCTTTCTCGTGACAAGCACTCCGCGGTACCCATTAGATCCCTCATAGCTTTCGTCGTAAACTCCTGGTATTCCCGTAATTTACGCGCCAGCTTCATCGTTTCTAAATCCGACTCTTTCCTTTGCGTCCAATTCTGTTCTACATCGCGTATTCTCGCCGTCACTGCCGCGTACGCGTTCTCTATTTCCGGCACTCCGAATCCGCCCGGTGGGTACATCGCCCTCACGCCGGCTCGCAGTGCCTCTACCGTTGCCATATCCCCCTGTTGCCTTTCCTCGATATCCCGCTTTATCGCTTCTTCCAGGTTCAGCATAGGCCGATATTCCATCATAGGGTCGCTCGCTGAAGGTGGGGACGGGACCATCTCCGCCCAATGAAACCCTTTTGGCAGTGGGTTGGGCGGCGGTGGTCTCGTCTCCGGCTCCAGGAACGGTGACCCTTCCGCCGTCGACCTCGTTTCTACTGGCAACTGTGGAACCTGCCCCCTTTGATATGCTTCGAAATCTAGCACGTTCCACATATATCCCGTTGGTGTAACCGGCGCCCGAACTATCGCGCTTCCGCTGCTCTCTCCTTGCTCTCTTGCTTGTTTCCCTTTTCCTTTACCATTTCCTTTCTTCGGTGTTTCACCTATTACTGGGTTACTTGCACCGCCACTCCCCGGAGTCTCTGACCCCGCGGCTTCCTCCACCACTACTAAGTCGTCGTGGCGAGGACTTCCTTCTTCCATTTCCTCTACTACTTCTAATTCGCCTCCGCCCGTTACGTTCTCCGCAACCGGCTCTCCCTGACTCGCCTCTGTTTCCGCTACCGCTCCGGTTTGGCCCGTTACTTGTGTAGTAACCGACGCCTCCATAGGCTCCTCCTCACTCGTTGCCGACAATCTGACCCCGCTCATCGCCGGGCCCAATGCTTCCATTACTCCGTCACTCGGTCCTCTCCGCTTTTTCACTTTCTTTTTCCCGTCCACTTTCTCCGCAGGCGATGTTCGGGCTCGATGGTCCTGCCTCTGATGACGCCGGTTCTGCTTCAGACGCCTCGACTTCCGTTGTGCCCCTGCTAGAATCCGACGTCACTCTCTGTTTCCGCCTTTGCGCTAATCGAGCTTCCTCTGCCTCCAGATCTACGCACAAAGCCGGTGTCCTCACGACCATCGACTTACCCTTCCTAATATCCGACATCAACTCTTGTCCTCCCGGCTGGGCCACCGAAGCGAACGAGATTTGAATGTCGTCCGTTGTTTTCGGCCGTGTCGAACCGCCGTTCCCTTGCATAACTGTTTCGTACATCTCTTCCCACCATTCCCTTGTCTCTTCCTCCGGAACCACCTCGCCTCTGCTCGTCAGTACAGTTGCCTTGTCAGGACCCGCGAACGCCTTTTCATACGGCAGTTCCCTCGACGATACTGTCGGCGGATTGTAGATCGGTTCCCATTCCTCCTCCCCGCGTTGCGCCGGGACAAAATATTGCCGCCTCTTTTGTTTCTCCTTCGCCGTCTCTTTGACCGCTTCCGGTTGCAATGGTACCCAACGCACCATCCTTTTACACCATTCAGACCATTTTTCCGGCTCATCCTCCTCTAATTTCCGCACCGCGATTTCCGCCGTGCACCTCTGTACCCTTTCTAATATTTCCGTCTCCTGAGGCCATAACAACTCGATCCTTTGACTATTATCCGGTATCGAAACGTCTATTGGCTCCGCCCTTCCTCTAAATAATTGAAAGACCGGGACTCGTTTCGGATGCCGCTCGCCTTCTATCTGCCTAAATGCCTCTTCAAAGAACCGTAAATACTCTGATTCCGTATCCTGATAGTCCCTGAGCGCTAACCGTGACGCCGCATTGCGACCAATACCTACCGTTAGGCTCACCTTGGACATATCACCGAATGACTCCAGCTTTTTGTACAGCTCGAATACTACTGCCGGTCTATCTCGCTCTACCACATGCTTAAATTGCCGCGTTACCATCGCCGCTGCCACATCCGCTAGCATTACATCCAGGCTAGCATAATGTATAAACTGCAAAAATTCTTTATCCGCCTTATCCGTTTTTGGAGTGCCCTTAGCCGTATTTCGGCGCAACAGACCTAACCACTTTGACGTATGTGGGGTTTCTCCCTTATCTACGCCGAAGTAGTGTTTCAAGGTCTCTCGCAGGCTACTCGACTGAAACAACCCGTCATGTACTCGTTGTAAATCCACCGTCTGAGAATCCGCTGGAAACGCCTGTTTCAATCCTGCTTCCCACATAATCTTATCCGTCTTTTTATTCCACCATACCTTGATCTTACTTTCCTTCCGCAGCAGATCGTAGATCGGCTCCGGCACCTTGCCACAGAATGCTTGAATGTCCACCAAGAAGACCGCACCCTCCGTCGTTCCGATCTGAAGCGTGCGAATATGATTCCGGTACTTCTTGTCTTTCGGACCTGCCAACCAGTCATCTTCCATGTACTCGTGGACCACACCTGGAAATATATTCAGCGTAGACGGATGCGAATGCGCACAAGGGTCTACCCTGTATTGCTCTAAAGCTACCCTATACTTATTGCCTCGTTTCTCATCCCAAGAGACTCCTTCGATATCACACGACAAAATATTTGTCCTGGACGAGCCTATTATCCGGACCGCTATTTCCGCCTGTTTCTGATTAGACACTATTGCGACAAACCTAGGCTTGCCCCATTCCCTGCCTAAAGCAATATTAGACACACAAAACTCTAACGAATGACAGGGGTGCCTTGATCTCCATAATGGTGACGACGGCGATACGTCCCTCGTCACCGGAGATTTCAACTTTGATTGCACCGGAGGCATTATTTTGCTTCTCCCGTGCCCCTTTTGCCTGTTTCCATCGATTTCGCCATTGACGCCAACTAAATCTTGTTCGAAATCGACGCCAA
>JASANG010003640.1:0-24200 GCA_030248215.1 Enoplolaimus lenunculus
AATTTGAATATACCTTCTAAAAACTTATTTAGATCATTCGACTGGAAATGAGCTTACGAATCGAATGAGCCCAATTTCGGCCCGAAAAACCTATATGGTAGCAAGTTATAAAGAATGGCTGCCATATATGGCAGAATTTAAAAATGCTGCCATATATGGCAAAGAAAAAATTAGGCCCTAAGCCTAAGCCTAAGCCTAAGCCTAAGCCTAAGCCTAAGCCTAAGCCTAAGCCTAAGCCTAAGCCTAAGCCTAAGCCTAAGCCTAAGCCTAAGCCTAAGCCTAAGCCTAAGCCTAAGCCTAAGCCTAAGCCTAAGCCTAAGACTAAGCCTAAGCCTAAGCCTTACGCCCTTGTGTCTATTGCGTTCGTTGGCGTTCACAGTTTGCACTAAGCTGCTCAAAATATTATCCTTGCGACAATAAAAGCTCGTGTTTAAAATTTGTTGAAAAACGCGGGCCGTAACAGCAGTATCAGCATATTGCTAAACCTAGTCTAAAGCTTTAGCTAAGCGTAAAGATAACATTATACCTTTTAGCATAAGTTTAAGCCTAAACAAAAAATTAGTCTAAAGCTTAAGCTTACTCTATTGCAGCCGTGCAGAAAAACGTTAATTGCTGAGCTTCGTTAGCACCAAGCCAGGGTGAACCTGAATTCCAGTTCCGTCGGACCAGGATTTTTTCAATATAGGTTCCGGTAATAAATCCTGCAATTTTGTCGTCGCCCTCGGGCGGTGATTCCTGTTTTTGGCTTGCAGTATTGATTAAAGAAATATGTGTTGAATATAGAAAGAATGTTTTTCTTTAAAGTTTCTTGCGTATACTATGTTACAATTTTTAAACTATAGACTCAGTGGCATAGTAAAAAATTTCAAAGATATACAATATACGATTTAGTGACTTTACCATTCGAGCTTGTGTGCTAAGTCGAATAACGTAAAAAACTGGCTTTGTGCTGTTATAGCACATTTGTGCAGCCAGTTAGTAAGCTCCACGCCGACAACTTTGTCCGAGGGCACCTCGCTACCCACTGCGCCGAAAGTACGGCTACAGTTTCGGCCGTCCGCTAACGCGTTACTCGCAGGTTCGCTCACTAAAGGCCTAACCAATGGTCTGTTTCACCCCCTGATGAAGAACATATTTATCGTTAGCCCCTTTCTTAGAATGGAATTTCTATATTCCCCTGAGACCTACTTTTATGCTAGGATTCGAACTCCAGTGACTAGAATGGGAGGCGTATGCCATCACCACTGAGCTATAGGAGCTTGACGCTCGAGCCCGAGGGGGCTGTCACGTCTTATGGTGATTTAGTACTATGTATACGTGTTGCAATTGTTAAACACTGTGCGATATATATTATTTAACGTATATACACTACGCTGAGTTGCCTATAGGCAACTCTGTGAGAAGGGGTTCACTTAGCACACAAGTTCTGCTGAAGACGGCTGTTTTTGCAAGCAACAACTCTGACTAAATGATATTTCAACGTCGTAGTGACTCAAACATTAGGCAACTATACAAACATTAAGTTTGCTCTGAACAATGTACTAACAATACAACAAACAAAACCATATGTCTTTTGAAAAAAGACAAGCCAAAGTCCAAAACTATACATTAAAATCAAAAACGGTAAATTCTTGTGATAGAACGCAGTACACTTGCTAAACTCAGCATCTTATTGCACAAAAATTAGCCTTTGAAATACATACAGCTCTGCAAATAGTAGTCACGGCATCGTAGTGGCACTTTAAATAACCAATATTTTAGAACAGCTCTTGGTGGAATGGCTGGCTCAATGTTAACCGAAGGTAAAAAGAGTTGGAATAAAATTTCGGTTTAAAAAGTTGAAACTCAAAATTGTACAGATGAAAAGTCATTAGTTGTATAGAGCGGGACTATATATGATTTTCAGGCAAAATATAGCTTGTTTTACCGGAATTTTTCGGTATTTTCAGTATTGCAAAATTTAAATAAAAATTGGAATATTATCCTAATTTATTTTTCTAAAATTGTATGAGCGTGCATTGCCAAAATTTTCAACTCGTGTTCGTACTCCATAACTCATCATACGTTTTCAACTACTGCATTTGTTTTAGGACTTTGGCATTTTTAATGGTGCGTTTACACCATTAAAAGCGATAAAGAAATTTTAAGGCTTAAAATGTTAAAACGAGCTTCAAGTTGTTAAATTTCACTACACATATAACTGATGCGTGCTGTGAATATAAGATCATGTAAGGAATGATTTTGTGACAACCGAGGAACAAATTGACACATGATAGCCCATGGCTGTAAGGAAATTCTCTTATACACCACGACTATCACAAGCTCGTTTTTACATCAACTGGTGGAAGCTCTGTTCCATATGATATTTTGTGGCACCGTTGACACCGCCTCAAAATAAAGTTTAAAGTAAAATATACGGTTTTTTACAGACGATGCTACTCAATAGTTCGATAAAATAATGTTTGACTACGCAATTTCACTTCATATGCTGCTAAACGACTCCCGTTTTGTGCAATATCCGCAATGGTTATAACCAAATTTTCTTTCAGTTTACTTGAAAACTTCAACAAAACGTTATAGTTCAGCATACAATATTTCAGTTTCACGCATAAATTGGCCAATATACATTAATGCGGGGTTAACGTTATAACTGGGACAGTCGGGTCACGTTTTGTCTCATGTTGATTCGACATCAACGTAAATTTTTGTTACCATCATTTGATACGGACTGACAAAAGTAGAATACCATGTGATATTGCTATACAAAGCACGGATACACAGATTATCTTAACATACAAGTGTTCGAATGTCACGTAGCACTATCAGACATATTGGTGAATATCTTATGATATTCCAAATTAACAGCATATATGATATGAAATTCAGCAGATGTCGGGAATATCATACGATATTGAAAGACAAAACGTGACCGATACGTGATGTTAGCAGACAACCACTGTTTTTGGAATGTTCGAAGGGACTATTGTTGTACATTGGTTTTCGCAGAAGCTATGCACTAAAAATTAATATTAATTTCGTAGAAACGACGTTGTAGCCAGAGTCTGCGTTTTGTCAGTAGTCCCTTCTGAGGGACTCTGTTTTGTCCCCACTCCCTTGGAACACTGTCAGGACAAAACCGGCTCTCTAAGAACAGGTCGTGTGTTGTCATCAGGCCGTCGTTATAGCATCGTTTATTGACACTGGTCCTAAGGGGGTGGGTGGACAATTTTTTACAACTATACGCGCATTATTACGTGGATCATCCATAAATATCATATGATATTATGCAGGACAATGGAATTTGTGTGCGCTAATAAAACAGTATAAGTGTCAAATAATGCAGCGTTAAATGATTTCGAAAGTTGAATTAGCTTCTTCGTTTCTGTTTCTCGCTGTATTTTACCCAAAATATATTCATAAGTACAAATAATTTAAATTTCAAATGTTACCAGCTATAGTCATAGGGACAAAACGTTTTCCAGGCTGCCCCAGTTATAACGTGAACCCCGCATTAGGCTTAGGCTTAGGCTTAGGTTTAGGCTTAGGCTTAGGAATTTGCTTATACTACTGTTGCGGCCCTGTTCTATACATGGGTCATTCAATTTCTGCGCGGCTCACAGATAAAATAATTACTCGTAAAGTGTACTATGAGCAACTAAATACAATAATGTACAAGCAACGCAGACACTGTGCGCAGTGTTTAACATTTATAACATATATGTGCAGCGCAAAATCTCCACAAGACGTGAGAGCCTACTCGGGCTCGAGCGTCAAGCTCCAATAGCTCAGTGGTCATCGTAAACGCCTCCCATCTCTGAGACTGGGGATCGAATCTTGCCTTGAAATTACATCTCATATGAAATTGAAAATATTCATGCCAGAAAGGGTTAAGCAGCTTATAACTACACGCCAAAATTTGTTTTCGAAATGCGCACAAAAATTTCCGCCAAATGTTGAGTTTCTTGCTTTTAGAAGCGAGAAAAACTTCAGTATAGGAAATTGAGGTCCCTTTTCTGGTACCCCTCTGGACGCAGGCCACACAGCAGCCTACTTTGCTTGCTTGAAAAATTTTTGTGTAACCTTTATAGATTAATTTTATCGGGTGACTCCTAGAATCCATTCGTTGAATTGATCGTTAAATTTGTTTGCTGTAGAAATTTCCCCTATTTGAACAAATGTTTGGATTTGTTTATAAAAAGTCACGAAATTAAATTTATTAACAATGTTATGGATCGTTCATGTTATAATCTGTGAGCTGATGCAAACAATAGTCCAGTTTCTTGGAGGATTGGCCGTAATTACAGTATTATGAAGACTGTGGCGTGACAAAAGAAACTTTGCTTTAAAGTGTTTTGCTTGCCCTTATACAGTGATAAAGTGAATTAAAGACAAATTCATCGTTCGTAAAGGAAATTGGGTATTAATAAAGTTAATGCACCGAGCAGAGAGAATCATTTTTTACATTCCTGCACAGATTATAAGAACGTGAATAATCCATTATTTAATTTTAGGCTTTGAAATGCTTTTCATTTTAGGAACTTAGCAATTTATTGCAGCCTGACAACTTGATTTAATGGTTTGGTCAAGCGCGAAAACTCTTTTACCTCTAATATATTATTAAGCTACCAGGCCATTTTAAATTTTTTAAAATTGAGCATTTTAGCGTAATTTCGAAGGGTTTATCTTCCCGGACCATCTTCAGCGCGCCATAGTAAATGGTTTGTTATCGTCGGCCAGAAGAGCGCTTACATATTTTTTGACGTAATGCAATTAGTATCCACGGACTTGCACCTGGGCCATTGCGTACATATCTGCCACTCAATGGCCTGAATATTTTCCGATGATGCGTTCTATCATACGAGTGCCAATTGGACGCGAATAACTGATTCGTTCGCGTATGATTGGGCGTTTGTCGATAGATTTCATCGTTCAGATTGAATCTTTTGCATGCAGTTGTTTCTACAACTGCACTTTTGACTCCATTAAAACTTAAATCATAATGTCTTGCATATTCCCGACTAAACGACAAAAAGTATGCACGATGCAGTTGAAAATATCTCATCAACGCAAGTTTTGAGGACAGTTGTTGTTGCAGTTGTTGTGACGCGTTTTCAAGGGGCAACTGTTGTTTAAGGTTACTTACTCTTTTCGAATAAAAGTGTCGTTTTGTAGCTTGTCGGGGGTCGAATGCTAACAATGTCACTCACACGTTACCATACGTGCACTCGGCACACGAAATGTCCCCTCCCAAAAGAAATTCAATAGCTTGTCCGGCTTATGTTTTATCGAAACCCTACATTTTCCAACAGTATCACCGCTATTCATGGACATCATAGAGTTTCATGGAAACTCTAACCGGACAAGACTGTTTTTCAGTGACACTGTCTAGGACATTGAAATATTGGAAAAACAGTGCAGTGGAAAATATTTTTATATGATAGACACATTAGGGACACCTTAGCGGGAAAATTAAAATTTTGACGGGAAAATTCTAATTTCGGCGGGAAATTGAAATTTTGGCGGGAAATTCAAATTTTGGCGGGAAAATTCGAATTTTGGCCGGAAATTCAAATTTTGGCGGGAAAATTCAAATTTTGGCGCGTAATTCAAATTTTGACCGCAAAATTCAAATTTTGGCGGCAAATTCAAATTTAGGCGGGAAAATTCAAATTTCGGCCGCATTCAAATTTTGGCGGGAAAATTCAAATTTTGGCGGGAAAATTCAAATTTTGGCGCCGAATTCAAATTTTGGCGGAAAAAATCAATTTTTGGTGGTAAATTCAAATTTTGGCGGGAAAATTCAAACTTTCGCTGCAAAATTCAAATTTTGGCGGAAAATTCAAATTTTGGCGGGAAAATTCAAATTTTAGCGTGAAATTCAAATTTTGGCGGGAAAATTCAAATTTTGGCGCGAAATTCTAATTTTGGCGGGAAATGCTGGCGAACTTGCAGAAAGCAACAAAATTACGCAGTAACTTAATTACCTGATTTAACGCTTTCCGGTGACACCTTTTAGACTGTAACGACAAAGTCCGACAATTCACGCAACTCTATATTTAATATTAACATAATGCGCAAACAGTATAAAAAATGTCCGTCAATGCAATAAACTCTATGCGGACATCTTTTATTTAGAGATAAAATTTCCGCACACAGTTACGCAATAACAGTATAGCTAGCCTTTTTAAAACAGTATAGGGGGACGATGGATGTGCCAAGTTCACGTATGGTAACGTGTGAGCGACACAACATCGCGGAAAACGTTTAATCTGCTTTCTGGAAAGAAATGTGTCGGAAGTCTTGCATTTTTGTCTCCAGGAATAATTTTTGGGCTCAAATTTGGCAAAAGATATGAATGAAATGTTTTTAAAACATCCGTTTGGTTCAATTGGAAACCTAAAGGATCTAACAATTTTAGGCTCCACTCACAGTTTGGTAGGTCGTTTTGTGGCAGATATGGGCGAAATATAGATTTAGAAGTAGCGCTAGAATATGGGTTCGGGTCTGTCCGCGAATTTGTTGTTAAATCAACTGGTTCCATAGGTTCAATGATAATCAGAATAGCTGTCTGTAAGTTTAATGCTATGGATACTAATACCTGCAAGTTTAAAAGATAAGTAATTGTTGCGGACAAATAAAACAAATTTTCCGTGAAGTTTAATACTGAAAAACGAAGGAAAAGAACAAACTTGAAAGGAATGCAAAAATTACTGAAAACTTCGACGTATAAATCTTACCCTAAAAAGCCTAAGCATAAACGTAAATAAGCGAGAAATTTATACGAAAGCCATCAATTTCATCATGGATTACTGCAGTATCATGGATGCATTGTACAGCTGAACATTTCAATAAAAGAGCTTTGTAATATTCCATAAGCAATTGAGTCTCAAAATATTTGAAATATTTTTCACTTGATTCATTCTTTCTAAGGCAACTGTTTCAAGCACTGAGGACCACTGTAGGCTTGATTATGAACTTGAGCCCAGGCCTAAGTGCTAATTTAAATCTAATCCGAGACACGAGGCGAATACTTTTGTACTGTATTTCTTCTAATATACACGTGAACGAGAAATAATTTAAACAGCAAACCTTTCACAAACGTGGTACTTGCAACAAAATTATACATAATGACAACAATACCTCTTTTCTAAATGAATAATTAAAAATATCTTAAAATTCTACTCAAAACACCACCGTAAACCCAACTAAGGACTGTTGTAAAGGTTACTTATCTCGATTAAACTCTCAGGCTCGAGAAAAGTTAATATCAACCAAAGAACGCAGAACGGGTTTAATGTTAATAAAATTGAAAGCTCGAAAAATATGGTGGCAATAAATTGTCCAACTCAGAATTTGAACAAAACACATTTATACGGGTTAATGTGTTGCTTAAATAATATCAGTCGTTTGTCACTGTGTGAAATTGAAATTACCTTCAGCCTACGTTGCTGTGGGGATAATTTTTAAAATTAAAACTTTTGTTTTGACAGAAACAAAAAATGGTTTTAGTTGAACACCGATCAAATTTAGCTTTACATTCTGAAATTTGGTTATTTAAATATTTTCATGCCAATGATAATTTATTATGTAAACTATTCACATCAACCGCAATGCTCTGTTTTCAATATTTTGCTGCTTTTCAAAAACTTTTCTTAACACAAACATTATTCCAATACGCAAGATACGGTAAAAACTTCCTCATACTAAAGAAATCGTTTGAAAACTACACATAAAATAATTTTTTTGAAATTTCAACTCTTACTTTCTTAAATTTTCAACACATTAATGTCTTATATCTCAGACATTAATAGCCTTGAACAGCTCAAAAATTTGTGTCTGAAATGCGTAAAACATAAATGACCAATATTGAAGAATTTACTATTTACAATTTGTAAGAACAAATTTCTTCCTTTCAAGAAATAGTTGCCTTATATTCGAGAATTTCTTTCTTATTAAATGTATATAAAATATGGCTTTATTTATATTCTTAAGAGAGTATTTATATAAATAATCGAATTTCAAAGTTTTTTGGTTGAGCTCACACTCCCCCAAACCTAATTTTACGTCTTGGACGCATCTTAGGTTGTAAAATTATAGAATTTAATGGAGTTTATCTCCCAATTTTGAAGGCGACTTCTCTGGCAAATCTTGTTTCTAAGACAAATATGTATCAAAAATTATCAAAACAAGTCTTTTATTTCATACATATTTGTCTTATATTTCAGACACTATTCGTCTTTCACTTGTATTTCAGAAATATTTGTCTCAATCATTTACGAGACACACTTTTAAATTTCAGACATTCAATTGTTTAAAATTTCTGATACATATTTCTGAAAATTTTCAGAAACTAATGTCTTGCGTTTAAGACATATATGTCTGGAGTATAGATTCAGAGAAAATGTTTTTTGTGTGTAATGCGCTACTTTTAATGTTTTTCGCGATGAAATGGCACAATTTTAGACTGTTTCTGAAAGCTGAGAAACTTTGAAAAGTATCGTCCACCTTACAATGAGCGAGCTAATGTAAAAATTTGTCCAACCACCCGGTAAGAATCTGTGTACAAATCGAAGCTGCAACTAGCGTGTAGGTACAATTTTATGCTGTACGTAGACACTATTAATTGTCCCGACGCTGTTCAAAGGGAGTCGGGACAAAAGGTAAAAGTTAAGCAAAACTATGTATGCTTCCGGCGCTATATGAACACAGTGCAATATGTCTTTACGCCCTCGTTAGGGACTACTTAACTTTATAGTGGTCTCGTAATAGAGTGTTAAAACGACGTCTGGCCTTACTCAGACCCAAACATTTTTTGCAGTAGCGCGTGCAGTATAACGAGAATGTTCAATTATGAGCAATCATTTAATTTTTGAAACTGCTATTCTGTTTAACAACGATAGCGTGCGTTGCAGCCCGTCGAGCGATAGTTCGCGGTATTCAAGTGCAAGCAATGCGCTGTACGTGGCGGTGCCACTCTCAAATCATATTTAAAACTAAAACTTAAATACAAACTAAAACCAAACCTTAAAACCACACCTTAAGGGAGTTCCTGGCTCCACATAGTCTCTCTTAGAACTTAAGTTAGGCTTAGGCGTTGCTAAAGGCGTTAGAAAGATAATTCTGTGCTATGGCGGTTGTGTCCGCAATGTAAACTTATCTGGGACATTGCACGTCCATTGAATAATATTGTATTTTGTGATGGCTATTTTTGCGAGTAACGACATAGGTAGGCTATGTCAGCTCCCGATGTGGGTGTCTAGGATTGTTGTTGTTGTTGTTGTTGTTGTGGGATTAGTGTGGTAGGGTTGTGTTGACCTGCTCTGCGGAGGTTGGCGGACACTCACATGTGTGTGTCGGTTGACATGCAATTGAGGTCGAGATACCTATGAGGTAGCCAATGCGGTATTCAGTATGATCTTTGACATAGTGGCGATCGTTGCGGTTTCGCGTGCTTACGTTCTTGATAAATACAGTTTAGCAGAGTCTATTACGTCAGTGAAGGAGTTAACGGACATTGAAGTTATTTGAATTTAACATTGCCACGGAGGTCCGATGTGAAGGAAACTGGTGTGTATCGTTTTACATTGGACCTGCGCATAGCGGATTTAGAATTTCGCAGCACGGAGTGCTGTTGTTTTATGGAGTAATTGGGGAAACTTGGAGGAATTCAGGAGATATCGGGAATCCGCAGTCTAATGGCTCTAACGGGGTTTAGTGTTATCATTCTGCAAAGAATCGGGCCATTCTAACGGGGTTATTCTGGTCGGAAAATTGTGTAACTCTAACGGGATTGCAGAGCACGGCTTTTGGAGAAAACTTGGAAGTTAAAGGAGAATTGGCAATTGTGGACTTGTGACTCTAGCCATAAGTGCAACAGTTTTTGCGAATGGGGATACGCCAATTAGGGCATATTTCGAGTGTTGTAATTGTGTTGTATTGCATAGTTCGTGTTGTAGCAGTAATTTAGTGGGACATTAAACGTTTACATGGCCGCGTCGCTGAATAAGAGAGATAAGCTTGCATCGGGATAGAACAATACAGAATTCTAGTTTAGGGTTGCATAATGCTAAATCACTATATTCTCACAGATGCAACCGAAGGAGAAAAGACGAAGCCGAAGGTAAATTTGGCTGCAAATGTACCTTGAACTGAAACAAACGCAAGACAACATCTTAAACGAAATCTCGTGGATTCATTGCCTGTTAATCGGATTAGACTATAGGCTTAGGATTATGCTAAGAGTTATGCCTAGGCTTAGGATATAAGGCACTGTTGGACGATAAGTTATCGAGACGTCAGATGTCGTGATTGGAAACCAAGTTACTGGCGCAACTAAGCTGACGACCAATTTGATGTGGTCAGAAATTTGATATTTTTTGCACAACTTTTTTTGCGAATTTTCGGTAATTAAACATTGAAAACGTTCCGGCGTCGCAAACAAGATTAGTTGACGGAGCGAATGTTCATAAAATACGACAACATTTCATCAAAATCCACTGCAGCTGGAGGACGTCAATTTTCCTCAGCAAACCAAGCCACAATCAAAAATTACATGGTTGTTCAAAGATAATTTAATAAGACTATTGAATTTATTGAGCCAAACTTTAAAATGTATTAACAAACAAAAAGTTTTACAGAATTTAAATTAAAAATAAACTGTAAAACCCAGTGAGCTAATAAAACAACTCAGAGAACAAATTATTCATTTCTGGTTATATATTAGCCAATATTTCAGTTAACATTGACTCACTGTATGCTGGTTTAATTCTGGGTGAGTTAACTCAGAATGAGTTCATTCAACTCAAAATTTTGAGTTCTGAAAGACAGCTCAAACTCAGTGATACAACTCATTTTGAATTAAAATCAAATTACTGCAAATTACAGTGTAACAAATTTGTTTATTTGAGCAAAAGTTCAGACGAAACGCATGAAAGTTCTTTCATGTTTGACGCATCTTTAACGGTTATGTTCAACCGGTAATAGGTCTGAAACAAATATACGGATTAAGTTCTCGTGAAATTGAAAACCGATTACTTGAGACTCAAAGATTTTGAAAATATTAATAACATTTCGTGTTATCAAAATTTCCTGTCCAATCGCACGAAATGTGATTTGCTTCCACTTTTTAGCCATGTCTTTTTGCTCGGATGCAAAATTGCCGTAATATTTAAGGCGAACTACAGTTGACAAAATCATTTATTAAAATTTTCGACTAAAATCGTTGTGTGAGTTGTTTAAAAACAACATCGATGTATTCGAGACTTAATTTTAAAAATATATTGATAAAAATTAGCAAAATAGCGAATTTGCTGGTAAGAGCGTAACACCAATTTCAGAGTATTCCTTAACCTAAATCTGACCGCAAGCCTAAAATCAAGAACCAAATTTAAGCGCAAATTTTACCTAATCTAAAGGTTTAGCATATGCTACTTTCAGCGTCTATGGAAAAAGAGAAACACTTAAGCGTTTGGTCAAAAAGAAATTTGAAAAGAAATCTGTTTAAGCTTACATTGTCCGCGAGTGTTTTGATAATTCCAGCGAATGGTGTCAAATCGACCTTCAAGTCGTTGTCGTGCGTTCCTGGCTGCAACGGACAGTTGTTCACAACTTTGCATCCATCCAAGTTTTTACTGAAAACAACAAAAAATTGAAAAGAAATGTAACAACACATTTAGGTCATTTATTCGTTGAACACATTAACATATCGATTTAAAGTTTACTACACTACTGACCATAAACCAACATAACAACCAGGGTGCAACCGGAATTCCGGTTTCGTTAGAGAAATTCGGTATTTTTCACTGTCCAAATTCGGTATTTTTCACTGTCCAAATCCGGTAAAAATTCGGTATTTTTTCACCGGATTTGTTCCGGTATTTTTGGTATTGAAAATTTTTTCTCATTCCAAAATTTAAGAAAAATTGATATAATATTGTAACTTATTTTTCTTAAATTGTTTGGGCGTGTATTGGCAAAATTTTCACTTTGTGTCATACTTTAATTGATCATACATTTCGAGCTACTGCATTTGTTTCAAGATTTTGGCTTCCTAAATAGTGTGTTTACGCAGTTAAAAGCGATAAAATAGCGTTAAAAATGAATATTTCTTTATTAACAAGAACTTTTTATTTTCCGGTTCCGGTATTTTTTTAACATTTCGGTTCCGGTTCCGTTTTCGGTATTTTTTAGTTTCGGTTGGATCCTGAAAACAACAGTCGACTGAATTATAAAATAAAATCGGCATTTGTGTACAAAAGACACTTCTTGCGAATTTTTAGTTAAAAAACAAAGCCAAAATCCTACTTTTTGATTGCAACTGTTTGAAAAACTTTGTTTCTCCGCATGAAATAAGAAATAAAAGCATACTGTAGTGAACCTAATAAGAATGGGGAATGATATCTATTTTGCCTCTAAAAAGAGTGCCTTCACGTGTTATTCGATTACGGATAATCTGAAGCATTTTATTGATTACCGCCATGGACTTAAGAGATACCCTTTCGATTGGGACTTAAAGTAGAGACCCTTTCTTATTATCTCCTCCTATTCGGATCACTACAACAATTACATTGGGATCGGAATTTTGTGCCATCCGCAATGGAACAGAAGATTTCCGAAGTATTCCAACGACACATCCACCTGTTTAATACAAAATGAAAAATTGGTCAAAATGAGCCATTATTTACTATTAAACTTTTACAGGATTGCAAATTATGAACCCAGTCTTAGATCCTAACCAGTGGCGGATCCAGAATCTCGAAATGGGGGTCAAAACATCACTGGTAAACAAAGTTACTTTGTTTAACTCATTGCGGACCGTATACATGAAACCACACACGTGGATCCATAATTTTTCAACGTTTAATCTGAGGTTGTCTGAGCTCACGCTCGTGTTTGATAGCTATGAAGGCAACCGTCCAAACAACAGTTTCACACAAAAGTTGAAAAATACTGGATCTAGAAAGTGAACCCATGTTTAAAATGCCATCGTGCGCATCGCGTATTTTTTGGCATTTGCTGCTAAAGTAGCTGAACAGCTCATATTTCAGGCATATAAAAGCTTATACAATGTTCATGTGTTTTAACCATAGGAGGCAGCACACGGCACACCTCACACCCAAACTGTATTTATTACCATTCTTGAATATTTTATTTCGGGTAAATTATATTATCTAAAATAAAATTGTAGGTCAGCGAGCGAAGCAAGCGAGAAAATTTAAATTTAGCAACCTGGTGTTGTTATTTGGCTACGGACTAGTACTTATTTTTAACCCGCCTAAAGCTAAGGATGCTTTAAAGTTTCGAACTCAACTGAATTTGGAACTGGAGTCATTTATGCACAGGATTTAGGGACTCTATGCGCTATGGATTCTTATTAGGGATACGGACTTTTATTGTTTAGGACGAAAATGGGGACCCTCCCCGTCTTATTGCCCCTCTTACTCGGGTCAGTATAGTAGCCAACTTAGTTCGGAAGCAAACATTACGTGGTACCCTGCCAACGACACTTGGGCATTGACAAGTGAAAAAGTTAGTAATTGGGGACTTTCCGTCGAACCCTTAATATTATATCTGAGCTTGCTTATCACTGCGAAAAATATATACTGCTTACTTTTAGAGCGTTAACAACTCCGTAGCTGTTGACGTATTGAAATTTCAAGTTGATGGGGACACTTGGATCAGCAGGATATGGCGATAACGATACACTGGATGGTGGAACAGCAATTGGTGGACTATCCACTAAAACATTAAAACTAGGGTCCGTATTCTCAAATGGGCGCAACATGTGTCACTAGTTGGTGATTGGTCTTGCAGCGCACAAAACTGAGTGGTGCGCGTTAGACTTCTACTTTTGCAACAGTTTTATATCAGCAACTGCAGTATTTGGTCACTTTGATAACCTTTCGCTAAAACTTGTGACAAATGCTTAAGCCTTGATACTGTAGTGACCCGCACCCGAATAAGAGGGAGTCACCATTTCGAGTCGTAATCAATAAGAACCCGTATCCCTAATAAGAGTCCGTAAATGTATTGACTCCCTAAATTCTAATTAGAGTCCATAAATGTCACTTTTCTCAATTTGTAGTGCAAAATGACTCCAGCACTAAATAGTTGAGCTCGAAACTTTAAAGCATACGGTTAATTCAACAGATAGTTGCAATACCGAATATATATGATTATCGATAGGCGGGTTAAAATAAATAACATTTCGTAACCAAATAACAAGGGGTACCGCCTGGAAAGCCCAAATGAATATCAGTGCCACACTTATTCGGGTCACTACAGTATGCCATATATTATCGAATGGTGAAGGTAAACACGTTTCGTAGGAGTGTCATGGTTCTACAAGAAAGTTCCCCTGGTAAATTGGTTCGCTCGAAACAATTACAAACTTTCTTAGGGACAATTTTCTGTGAAGGACCAATTATAATCGGAAAACGGTCATCCAGGCGTACCGATTCTACTAGTAAAATTAGCCGAGCGAATCAATTTTTACGGGAAATTTTTGTGCCGGTTCAAATTCCACCGTTGCTGATAACTTACTGCATTGAAAAGCATGAAAGTTAGTATCTGGCGGCGAGCATGCAAACGCAATAACTGCAACAACAGAAGCTAAAAACGCAAGGCGAAACATTTTGACACTGTGCAATCAGCGAAAAAACAAAAAAATTAAACTGTAAAAGTTTTGCTTTTAATAATTTGCAATGGCAGACGACGCCTTTCAGGGCTGATATTTATATATTTTCAGTATTAATCAGATTATGGTTTTTTTCGCCCTTTATTAAAATCGTTCCTGATAAGCAGTAATCCGTTTTTCGTCAATGCAACAGTATTGTTTCGCCACTAATGCCATAGCTAACCTGGTGTTATAGAAATGGTGTGATAATTGGGACGCGCATGCTCCGAGAATCGGATGACGTCACGCGTTGAAAAAGTCAGTAAAATAGTACTTTAGTAAAAATTACAGAGTTATCTGAAACTACTGGAGTCAGCCATATTTCATTTGGTTGTTTCGATCATAATAAATATGTTATGGTGGATCATCAAAGTTAGCAAAAGTTTTATCTGTCACTGCAAAACATCGAATTCGGCAGAACGTTCAAGTGCTGAAATGACCTAGCGAGTGTCTGATTTTTCAACAGATTGCAGATCTTGAAACGGCGTTTAAAAAATATATTTATTTTGGTTGTGTCGATTATGAACCTCAAGCGAGGATCTATTTTTTCAGCAGAATATAGACCTTGCAATGGCATTTAAGCAAAAATATTTTTCATTTGGTTGTGTCGATTATTATGAATAAGTTATGGTTGATTATCAAAGTTAGCAAAAGTTTTAGATATCATTCAAAACCTCAAATTCGGCCGAACTATCAAATGCTGACAAGCTTAGCGAGCGTCCACTTTTTCAGCAGATGGTAGACCTTGAAATGGCATTTAACAAAATTTGTTTCATTTGGTTGTGCCGATTATAATATGAACAAGGTTATGGTATTTCTGCATGTTTCCAACTACGAACTACGTTTGTCATTTAATATATTGTACAGATTGAAGGTTGTGATGTTGGTGTTCGTAATTACAATTCTGTAAACACAACCTGAGCTGAAAAACGTCCGAGCCGGAGGTACGGTATCTTTACCCAACTGGAGATTAAACAAAATTATCGCGGTGTTCAACCAAAGGTGAAAAATACCGCAGCCGGAGGACAGCAAAATTTGCTGAAAGTGAGGTGGAAATAAGTAGTTGAAACGAACCTCCGTTTTTACTCTGATAATTACGCAGATAAATATCAATTTTGCAATTTTTAACTGGAAGTCTTTCTGAGTTGAGGCAGACCTCTGCTTGTTCATTGAGCCTGTGGTATGCACATTTGTAAGCTAAGACAGTATGAAATTGAATCTCATAAACATGTTTACCATCCAAACAAATTTCATGCTTTAATTAACAAAAAGTCTGACCCAGGCAAATTTTAGAGGCCTCGCACCAAGAAAACGGGTTAATGGAATGCTTAGGCATAGATTTAAGCTCAAGCTTAGATTTCGTCATGGATGTGAGGCGCTGATAATTTACATGGGACAAATATCAAACAATATGTGGTTTAAGTTTTCATGAAATTGACAGGAATTACATATGCAACTTATGATTATTAAACTGTCGAACGAAGCTGGTGGTGAGTGATGACGATTTAATTGGTTAAATTGTTTCGCCCAAGTATACAACTCAGGTTACAAAACCTGTCGCAGGCGTCAGGCATTTGGCCATGGTCGCGGCTACGGTGCCCGAGGCTCTCCGCCCATGACATGAGGCCACTTGTATGCAGGGGCCATATATATGATAGTAGAAAGCTCGTCAGCGAGAAGCTTATGAGCGTAAATAACGTAGGCTCAAATCGGATTAATAAACGGGTTAATTAGTTTAGATTTAGGCTTAGGTAACTTTACTTTATACACCACAATTTATTTGCAACATATTTCATGCACTGGCCAACTTCCTTTTACCGCTCCCCACATCGCTATTAGATGCACCCAGACATCAAAGGAACCACTCACTTTAAAAATTAGAGACACAGTTTCGTTTGAATATAATATTTTGTCTACAATCATTGTTGTTTTATAAGCAAATTTTGAACATTTTTTGGCAACGATACAATGCAATAAAATGTGGCTGATTTATCTTTTATATGTAAATGACCAAGATGTTGCAACTAAATTTTGCTTTGTAAGGCGCCGACCCTGTAAACATGAATGTCTTCAATTCAACTTGAGTTATTACGACTCTGTTGAGCGAATTGTTGTGGCTGTGGTGAGCCACATATGCAAGGGATTGCACCATTAAACAAAGTCAATGTGCCGATGTACGACATCCTGTCCGAAAATAAAAAATGAAATTTCTTCATTTAACAACACAATTATGGTAATCTTTGCGAGTGTTAGCGAGCGAAAAATACACACAGTTTAGTTATATTTAAAACTAAGTTGAGTTTTACTTGGAAATGGCCGTCTCCTGATTTCTTGTGACGGCTTTCGTCCCATAGGATGAGAGGAGTTCCCACGGCTGAAGGGGTCCTAAGCCTGGCGCTGTTCTGAGTATGTTTTCTAATAGTGCTGAATGCTCTACGGACGTGTAAGCGTGGTGTCGCTTAACGGTGGCTTTGATACATGTACATTTCTACAAGTTTATGCTTGGGTGTTTAAGCGGAAGCTCAGATTTCAGTTCATGAAAAGACTGCTCACGTATTTGTTTGGCAAATCCTAAGCCTTTTTCTAAACCTGGGCGTTAAACCGACATGTGGAGGATAAGAATTTGAAAGCCATCATAGTTTGAGTTGTATTTTCTGGAATCATAATCCAAATGAGTGTAAACATTTTTGCCCACAGCCGCGATTTCAAACTTGCCCAAGCAAATGAACTCCAGCCAAGATAAATATCTTCATATTGTTTGACCATAACGATTTTGCAATTATAAGGACAGGCCAGGTGTCAGCGGTCGAAACCATGTTAAAGTCACCCAATTGTATGTTAATGAAACTAATTTATGAATTTTTTGTTTTTTTCATTTTAACGATATATTTTTGAATTTAATATATGTCATCTGGCTAAACATCAAACAAAGTTTGAACAAAGCTGAATTAATACTCGCCTGCATTTTACAACTTTTTGAAGTTCGCCGGCTCGCGTACATCAAAAAAGTGTTTGCAATTGTTAGTTTCCTTCGGCGTCTTTAAAAGTTTAACTTGGAAAGTTTTTCGGGTATTTTCAAAGCTATTTTAGTATATTCACTATTTAACAAAGCTTGTTGCATCACATTCAAGTATATCTGCGTATTAAAAATTCCTTAACTGAGGCGTCTAAGTTTTAGTTCGTGTTTTATTTAAAAAATTCAAGTATTTCAGCACAGAAAAATCTATAATCGGCGGCATCTAAAAGCTTAAAGTTCGTATTTTATCATGGCTGTTATTCCTTTCTTTTCTCTCCCACAATTGTTGTGTTTATGAAGGTTTTAGACAGTTGTGCCCCATGATTTGAAATGATATTTCCGTTTTAAAATTGTTCAATTCCTTAACAGTCCGCGTTAAAATACTTGAAAATGTTTGCCTACGATGCTATTTGCAAGGCACTCATATTAGCCATACTGCAGTGACCCGAATAAAAGAGGGTCCTTATTTTGATTTCCAATCAAATGGAGTAAGAGTCCGTAAAGTGGAGGGAGTCCCTAAACCATAATTAGCGTCAATAAATATAAATTATCCCTAATTGTAGTACATATATTGCTCCAGAACCAAATAAAGTCGAGTTTGAAACTTTAAAACATACTAAATTGATACAAGACAAATAAACGTTTCATTCAAAGGATAGTTGCAATACCGGATATATCAGTAACGAAGGGTAGCGGAACACGGGTTAAAAAATAACAGTCCGTAACCTAATAACAGGGAGATACCCTCTGGAGTCTTCAGGAAGAAGTCTTGAATACGGGAATGTGCGGAAATCAAATCGTTTTGTTGCTGTGTTTTTGCGAATTGTAAATGCCCGCCATCCCCGCGTTAAAATCCTGGATCAAACATTGGTTCAAATCTGAAACTTCAAACAGAAGATTGAAATATTTCACAAATTTTGAATCCATCTTAATGAAGCTCTCACTGTGCTAAATTGTAAATATATCACATCAACAGCCATAAAATTTAAAATTTAAAACACTTTTTTGCAACATCTTGGCGTAGTTTGTTTTGTTTAGCCAAAAACGACTACTGACTCAAACTAACGGTAATCATAGGTAATGAACTCGCCTTTATCAACAAACCTTCAACCATTATTATAAGCAGGAGTAAGCCCGTTTTGTGCAATTTGTTGATTGCGTATTTTAAAATTTTGTCACTCCTGTTTATATTTCAATGCATCAATCATCGGTTGCCCTGTAATTATTGTCAATGAAAAATTTTCAACTGGAAAAAGTTTTCCAGGGTGGCGTTGTTTGCGTGGGTCGAAAGTCATAAATACCTCGGTCGCGCATATTTTTTGCCCAATTTAAACAGATAATTTTCATTATTGATTTGACAGCTTCTAGAAATAGATACTCTACCGTATGACTCACATTGTTTGGTATAAAATTATTGCAAAAATAATTGCTCCAAGGTAGCGAAACCGACCAATCACGATTGTTTGGTTGTTTTTGAAACAGGGCAGTTTTAATTCAAGATATAACAAAGTATAAGCATTTTTAAGTTTCATATTTGACCGGACATTTTGAAAAATTTGGTCAACGCTCATATTCAGATAAGGAAATAGTTTCTCAGTTCTCAAAACATTTTGACTGTTCATTGTTACAGCCCCTTTACAGTAAATCTACCACAGAACCCGTGCAAGGAATAGCTAATGACATTGTGTGGAGTTTATAGTACAGCTAAAGAGTATGTAACTTCGTACATTCTGTGTTGAAAAGATTGTACCCGGCACTCGTTGCGTTTTTAGCCTTTCCTGGATAGGCCAAAACCCATCCCGTTCCGGGTTAGACAATTTTAACATGCATACTCTGGAATAGACAATGTTATACATATATTTATTCACTCGGTTGTTCTACATATCCCGCGAGGGCTTGCACAAAATAGTTGTGAAGAGAAAACACAAAATCTGGATGTTAACTGGAAGGGTGGATCCAGAGAGGAGGGTGGTGGTAATGCATCCCCCACCGGCTGCCGAGTGTAAATTTTTCATGGTTAAAATCAAACTTATAATACAAAGTTTTGTTCCGATATCTCAGAATTTCACAGTTGTCTAGGAGCTCTGCCCCGAAACTCAGCACAACTAATTTTCTATCTGCGTTGACAAATTTAACAATGCGACTAGCTTCTCGCTCGCTTGACTCGCGAGTTTGGATGGAGCCCCCACTCGTGTGCAAGTTTCTCAAGTTTGGGGGAATAAAAAGGGCCAATTTTGATACACAGGGGCTGCCCCTTGGCATACGTCTGCCTATGGACTTTCTAGCCTACGCGCGAACCTAAAGCCTTCACCAAAACTTTAATCTAAAGCGAAGGATCAGGCTTAAGCCTAAACCTAACTCTAAACCTAAACTTCTGAATAGCCTAAGCTTTTGGGAAATTGCCGTATTACCCGGGAAATTAGGATTTTGGGAAATTGGGATATTACTCAGAAAATTGAGAGAGACCTGTCTACACATATCTCGTGCGTGTGACTTTTGGTTGTTTTATATACATAAAAATATGTATGAACATTTGTCAAAACTTAACATTTTCCACTTGTGCATCCCCACCAGAAATTCCTGGATTCGCCACTGGGTAACTGCATTTACGAAGCTTCACGAACATCCACCTTTCAACCCGGAGTGCAAAACATAAAACGCTTCGCGTAACTCCTAGCTTGACTCACAGTTTCGCTTCCCTCAAGAGCATAAGAGGATGCACCCGACTGTCCACACAAGGGAGTACTAAGGCCAGGGTAAGAGATGGATTCCGCAACTTTTTGCACGGTAATCTATGCGTTTTCGTTTCTCAAGCACTTGTTTTACCTTGTTGCTTGCTCTAAGGGAAGCACACTGACCCGCAAGGTGATTGCTATGAGCGTAAAACATACAATTCTACAAATATTATGCAACTGCTTCATAGTTTTGGGTATTCGGTTTAGAAGATTGCTGCTGAGTAATAAATACTGGCGTCAGTGACCTGAAATTAAGTTGATATTGTTTGTCTCTTATTCTATCGAATGTCACCCTTCCCTTGAACTATACTGTATTGACCCGAATAAGAGGGGGACTGATATTTTTTGGCCTCTCAAGAGGGTACCCCTCCGTATTATTCGGTTACAGAGTCTTATTTATTTTCAACCCACGCTCCACCATCCTTTGTTACTGATATATATTCGGTATTGCCACTATCCGTTGAATTAAACGTTTGTCTTGTGTCAATAGCTTGAGCGATAATGCAAGATTATACTCAGGAATGTACTTTCAAAATTTAAGTACGCTTTAAAGTTTCGAACTCAACCTTTGGTACTGGAGTCATTTATGAACTCAATCCGCTTATGGACTCTTATCAGGGATACGGACTCCTGTTGATTGGACTCAAAATGGGGACCCCTCTTATTACCCCCTCTTATTCGGGTCAATGCAGTATATACAGAAAGAACTACATTTAAAATATACTTAATTCTCAATCGTAAAAACTTCAGAATGGTAAAACAATAAAAATCATTCCAAAAACATTTACACAATAGCATTTCAGATATCCGGCAGATATCATGATATTTTTCATATCTGGATATACAAATATCCGGTACCCATCTATATTACAGACTGCTATTTATTTTTAATTCACCCGGAGTTAATAGTTTGGCCCAACATTTTTCCGTTTTATATTATTTCTATCGGCAGAGCTGATTTGCTCATAAGTGTTTTTGTTGATTGTCATATTCGTTAAACTTTTCCTTGAACCCGTATTCTCAAATGCGTATAGCACCTATTATCAGTTAGCCATAGGTTTTTAAAGTGACGAACATCTGCAATTGCAGATCTCAAGATTGGTACAGAAGTAGGGCAAATCGAACGCGAAACAATGTAGTGAATTTCGAACCTCACCATGGGCTGAATACAAAGTTACAGGACCTATCACCAATTGGTAATTGGTGCTACACACATTTGCGAATACGACCCCTAGGTTTAATAAAGTTTATGCGGGTTGTCCGAGTGTCTGTTATGTACCAAAGCAGTGTATACCATTGTTATGCTTCAGTCTGTTTAATGGTCTCCAATTAGGATTTATGAAATTTATTCATTGTAATGGATCTAATTAGGGATACAGACGCCTATTCCTGGGTACTCAACATGAAGACTTCCCTTTTTATTTGGGACACTACAGTACGTAAACATATGGCCAGGATTGTCACTTGGGAAGAGTCTGAGGACAACCTGGACCGAAAACGAAGGTTGAGGTTTGGTGATTTTGAGAGTAAAGCGGGTAGAAATTAGGCAGTTTTCCAAAATTGTCGTTTCCCAATGAAAAGTTTAATTCTGATCTGTTCTCGGAAGAATGTTCTCATGTGATCTTTTCAAATCCTTCAAATCTTCATTTACAGATCAGTTACAATGAAGAAGAAACTCGCGAGTGAAGTCAGCGAGAAACCAGGGGTATTTTTAATATTAAATCCTTTCTTGTCCATGGATTGGAGGTCTACGACCACGATATACGAGCCCAGGACGACTTAAGGATATGAATTACGAACTAAATGTCATTCCTTCGAATTGAATTGTATATCAGCGGCATCAAAGGCGCCGTGAAGCTGTGAGAATTATCTAAAATGATATTCATAAGATTGAAAAATATTGGTTAAAACATCATATGAATAATGGAGAAAAAAATAGTTGCATAAACAAGTTTCACAAATGCTCAAATAGTTTTACTAAATAGTGAGAAATTAACAATTTTAGCAATTTAGCCTCTGGTTTCAGAATATCGGGGCTGTGCACTAAAGCTAACATCATTTAATATAAGGAACAAACGCACAATTTATATGACAATGCACATGCAAATGTAATTTTCTGCGCAAAGTTCGAAACATTTTCGGTTGATTTTCAGAATCCTGTCAAAAAATAAAAATTTTGGAAGAAACCCAAATATTGCTATCCACTATGGAAATATTGGCCGAAATATATTCCTCCAATTTACGTATTAGTAGGCTATGGCCTCCAGTCAAAGTGTTGGGGGGGGGCAAGTGTCACCCTGCACTCCAATTTGTTGAGCCTGTGGAAGGAGGGAGCATGACTTAATTCAATTTTGTTATTGTAATTCAAAAACAGTCAATTATAGCGGTTCTGGTACACGACACCGCGCAGTGCCACTGTAAGCAGAGTCGAGTTCGCAGATTGTGGTTAATTTGCCAGAACCTTAGCCGAATGATAGGTATTTTTGAACTTAAACCGGATTTTAGAATGACATGGAATACAAATTTGTAGCGTCTACGACTTAAATTGACAACTTTTTTGAATAAACACATATTTGAACCGCAGCCGTTCGTAGTTTGATTCATTCTGGTCAGCAAAAATAGTTTTATTTTTGTTTATGAAATTCGGATGAAAAGTTTCACACCATTTCATGCAAATTTACTTGAAAATTGCAGTCAGGAAAATTGCAAGAATTTGTATACGGATTTGCGAATTATTATTTTCCGCAATCAAAAGTAGAATTTAATAATTTTGTCATCAACGGAATCTTTCGAAAAATTGTAATCAGCGCCAACGCAGGTGAAAACAAACAGCCGTTTCTGGAATAAAATAATTAATGAAACTTCAGAGGAATAAACTTGATCTTAAGTAATGTTTTTGGTTACAAAACACCGGATTCTACGATTTTTGCCGTAATTTTAAAAGTTAATAATCATCACCGACGTAAGTGAAAGAAAATTGCCGGATGTTTATTAACAACGGAAAGAATCGTCAAATTAAACCATTTCTCGCTGTCTCAAATAAACGTTTTCGACATATGACTAAAACTTCTCAGCTTTGCTATTGCAAATTATTGTTTTGGTTTCCCAGTTTTCGATTTACTACAACGTTTTGAAATTTCCACTGCGGTAAGTGATTACATGCAGTTGATAATGCAGAATTACAATCAGAACAGTCGGAGTAGTTTGAAACAAAGCTTTCGTTCAATAAAACTAATTTTATTTAATCAGTTGCCTGAAAATTATTATTTCAACGAAATTATTATTTTATCGCAAAATAGTCATGTCTTCGATGTGGTTTTGTCGCAAAATCAAGTTTGAAATAAAGCTTTCGTTCCGTAAAAATGATTTTAGTTAATCAGTTACCTGAAATCAGGGTTCCATCGGAATTCTGATTCCGGTAAAAATGCAGGCAAAATTTGACTTCCAATTCGGATTCCGGCTGACTGCTGTTCCGATGCCGGAATTGTGATTTTTCAGTTATGACTTTTAAAGATGATCGAAGTTAGATTTTGTTTGTTTCGTTCATTTGCAATTATTCTGTTGGATTTTTTAGTAAATATTCCGAGTTGTTACGTGTATTCCGTCAGCTATATAAACAATTTTTCTGACACTGTGAACAGTAGCCGGAAACAGGCATCCTTCAACAAAAGTTAAGTCATACGCCTTTAACTTTTTAATACAATTACTGAAGAACTTGATTCCGATTCTGCTTCCGATTCCGGTTCCGACAGAAAGATTTTATTCCGGTTCCGCT
>JASANG010002149.1:0-24178 GCA_030248215.1 Enoplolaimus lenunculus
GAGTTAGACATCTTGAAAATAGGATTCAACCCTAGTTTTATACTTTTACATGTTGAGATAAAGAAACATATAACTGTACAAGCGACTATTAGGAGCACTTTTTTCACTAGTTATTAATGTTGTTGTCCGTGTTATTATAAAAATGCTTGATGATTTTTTTAATTTGTATACTGGCCGGCCGGCCGGTCAGTAGAAAAAGTTGCAATTGCACAACACTGCTTCTATGCCCGAAACTTGTGGCAGTGTAGTTCAGTCGTGATCCGGCAAGCCGGACTGCAGCCGATTAGATGTTGCCTGTCTGCTTTAAAGCAGCCTAAAATAGTCCAGAAATGACGGATAAGGATTTTCAATGTAAGGGCACTCAAGGGCGGAAAGCGAAGTTCCTGTCCTGAATACAGCTAATCTGACAACACAACTTTTGGCCCATGTTACTTTAAGGACGTCCAGGTTTCTGGTGGGTCTATAAAAGAGTACGTTTAAATTCTAGATTACATTTTTTGCTTAGGCTTTGGCTTAGGATTACGCTTAGGCTTAGGAACTCATTTTTGCAACGCTTAGGCTTAGGCTTAGGCGTAGGAATACGCTTAATCTATTGTTACGCCTCGTTGAAGTAACAATGGCCCAACTTTTCATCGTACTCCCATAAGTTTGGGATCGCAAATGATAGGTGGTATAGGCTTAGCTGCCCAGTCCCAACCTTGTAGAAACCAGAAAAAAGATAAATCTGAAAAACTTTCTCAACATTTGGAAAAGCATTTTGTGCATCTTTGTATATAACCATGCCGAAAAACGCAATCAGTACTCCCCAAAAATTCCGTAGTGGTATGACCGGCGTTAGAATAAAAATAGTCGGCCTTCCTAAACTGCTCCGAGAGTGCTCCCGACACAGCTTATACAACTTCGTGGTCCGCGAAATAATTTTCGTTGGCTTGTCATCAATTGAAACATATCGTCGGTTTTCGGTTGGTGGGAGGCCCCTTTCGGTGGGAAGCCCGGGGCCCGGACCCCCTTTTAATCCGGCGCTGAATAGTGGCATAAAGCAAAAGAACTATAGAAAAAGAACATCACAATTCTTTTTCTTAAAAATATATAACGGGGCTATCGCGCCACCGCTTCGCCTATCTGGACTGACGACTGCAAATCTGTCAATCTAAGGAATTTACGATCTCTTTTGTTCGTGGTATTATATATGCAGTTTTGTTTGATTTGCTTACAATCGTTTCACCGTTAAAGACATTTATATAAGTATTGAAATAACCCGCTAGACATTAGAGTTTAGAAAATCAAGCTATACTTTTTCGAAAGGGAAACTTGGTTCTTCTTGTCTGTCCAGGATTTCGCAAAGTGCTTGCTTTAAGCAGTAAACCTATGTTCACAAATCCAATGAAAAATGCAGACATCTTACCACAGAGATGGTCACAGAAAGCGAAAAAATCCTATCGCTTTTAACTTTCTGTTATGTCGAGTTCAAGGGAAACACAGTCGACAAAAACACAACCTAAAAAATTTCATTGAAATATTTCCAAACTATATTGTTTTGTTCGGTGGTTTGGAAGCTGCAGAAATAGTGAGAATACAATTATAAAAATTTGTAAGTTTACATTGAAAGAACATTTTGCTACGTGGGGAGTTTCTCATCTGTAACGGTGTGAAATGTGACAATTTTTAAAGCGGGTGGTGCAGTTTTCTGTTCCCCTCTGGCTATGGACCGGTTTAAGACTACACCCAAACGTAAACCAAAACCCGAACATTAGCATATAATTTACGCTTAAGAATAAGCCTAAACCTAATACAGAACCTAAGCCTGATCCTTAAAATAATTTAGGTTTAGACTGACATGTCATATGATATTCGACAATTTGAATTTTTGAATTATGACACTGTTTTTCAAAGCGGTTTTGTGCCGGAAATAAATTTGCAGACGTGTATTTGGTATTTTAAGCACAGATGTGTCCTGCTGTCTGACTTGCCATTAAATTATTAGCACCCGAAAATTACAATGTCCCGCTAAATATCATATGATATTCGTTGTAATTTTGGAATATCATATGATATTATCATAAATGTTCCCCAGTATCACGCGACATACCGACTCCTGTACACATTGATCTTCTGAGAGCCGTGGTTTGTCAGTAAATGCCATATCACACTCGAGTTTTGTCTGTTTACCCGATGTGATTGCTCGAATTTTAACATTAACGTCGAATCAACATGGGACAAATCTTTTCCCGCCTGCCCCGGTTATAACGTGAATCCCGCATTAGTAAATGCTGGAATCACTATGTTCTCAATTAGTTTAACTGCATAAGTTTTGTTATGTGCTTTGTCTAAAGAGCAAATTATTTTCTTACCGAAAGTTAACAATTGGTGGTTATAATGTATATGGCACACACAAAACAAAACTGGAAGTCAATTTCGAGAATACCGTCACAGGTCACGACTTTCCATCTACCGCCGTGAACACGAGTGTGATGGATATTCTCCCGAATTCTTAAATAAACGCAACGAAATTAACGTCTGAATTGAGATACTGTATCAAACAGACATGTTATTTTTCTTTCGGCAACCTCAGCAATAATAAGAAATTAACCTAGATTTAAAATTTTTTCATTCAGTTGCTGTTCATCTGGCGGTTCCGACTGGCTGTTAAATTTTTAAATGAAAAACTTATATTTCATTTTTGAAACGTGGATTTTGTGGTACGCATTTATGAAAGAATCGTTTTTATAGCCCACATATCAAAATCCAATAGTCGCTAGCACGAATCCTATAATAACATTCTAAGTCTTCCACACTGCGTTGAAAGGCTGAGACACTTGGAGTATGAAACGCAGTGGACAGGTCCATATAGTTGACATCAACCAAATTGTCAATGCATTATCCCAGTGTTTTGAAATTTTTATAAGCCAGAAACAGGCCAAACGTAAGTGTAGAGATTTTATTACGGTGCGTCCTGTAGTTTTCATTATTTGTGTTGTCGGCGTTACAGTTGAGTTATATTTCACTTTACAATATATAATAAAATATAAACTTGTTTTTTGGTTTATAGGAATTACAATTGTTCGTATGGTTCAGAAGCACTGTAGCAGTGCTTGTTTATCATATTTCATGAGTGAAGCGAAACTGAGCAAAGCTCGAAGTTTCGCGAAGCGTTTTACGTTTTGTACTTGGGGGTCGAAAGGTGGATGTCCGTCCGTCCGTCTGTCCGTCTGTCCGTCCGAAAAGAATCTCAGGAACGGCTGAACCAATTTTGATAAACTTTTTTTGTTTGAAAGTCAATTATCTTGGGGTGTTAACCTAGCATTGGGGTTTTAAAATTCTTTGAAAGTCAATTATCCAGGGGTATTAACCTAGCATTGGGGTTTTAGAATTTTAAGCCGTTTATTAGCTACAGGCTAATTTGCATAATTAATTAAGCCTAAATTAGGACTTTCCACAATATTTCACTAAATTATTACAGTAAGAACCAATCTAATTTTAGCATTAAAGGGTTTTTGGTGCCAGAAATCTGCGTAGACTATTTACAAACCTCCAAAACCGATAATTGAGCAGTTAGCTTATAGATAATTTGCATATTAGCATAGTTTAAAAGCCTAAATTAGTACTTTTTACAATACTTCACTAATTATTAAGGTTAAACGCAATATAATTTCAGCACTAAAGGGTTTTTAGGTGCGAGGAATTTGAACAAATTGTTTACAAACATCCAAAAATATTAGCTTAATTGACAAAACAAAACTAGGACTTTTGAAATTATTTCATAATTTTTAGGGTTTACTGAAGGTTTTTGGGTGCAAAGAATTTGAAGAAATTGTTTACAAACCTCCAAAACTGATAATTGAATAGTTAGCCAATAGATAATTTGCATATTAGCTAAATTGACAAGACAAAACTAGGACTTTTTAAATTATTTCAATAATTATTAGGGTTTACTGAAGGTATTTGGGTGCGAGGAATCTGAATAAATTGTTTACAAACGTCTAAAACCGATAGTTGAGTAGTTAGCTAATAGATCATTTGCATATAAGCATAACTGATAATCCTAAATTAGGTGTTTTTGCAATGTTTCACTAATTATTAGGGTTACAAGCAATCTAATTTCAGCAATAATGGGTTTTCGGGTGCGAGGAATCTGAATAAATAGTCTACAAACGTTTAAAACCGATAAACGACTGGTAATAAAACGTTTTGAAATGTATTTTAATTTAAGCAACAATCAAAAGACTGCAAGGAGAACTCGTGTTATTCAGTTCAGAGACTGGAAAAGTTTCTACTTTGCTCATGTTGTTTAACACAGTTTTTACGGTGGATAAACCGCTACTCTTGGTAATTTTCACTGAGCGATCGATGTTCGCTTGTTAAGATTTACAGTTGGCAAGGGTTAAGACATTATCATTACATCTCTTTTTGATCATACCTTTCGAACACTAACATACTACTTTGCTGTTCACGCAACTTTTGTATTTTAAGCAGTATCAATTTCGTTGCCTCGTCTTGTTATCGTTTTGTGTTAAAAGTTTCATAAACGGTGTATATTATTGTTGGTACAGTTTGTTTTCAACAAGTATAATTTGTTGCTAAAGATATTTGGTGTAAACATACGTCAGTTTTTAACTCGGTACTATTCATGCAGATCATGAAAGTCGCTCCGCCATTTTTTGCAAAAATCTAAGCTCTTGTACTCTTCACACTTCCCCGCAGGAGTAAATTTAGTTTCAGGAAATAGCTTTTCTAAAGCTACGCCTTTGTAAGCATAAGTAAAATGTTTAGCCTTAAATATGAGGTGGAAATGTTCAAGAACCAGTATCTATTTAAGAAAATAAAAGCGACAGAGGTAGATTGACTATCTGACATATCGGAGAAGTGTTCAGTAGCTTGGATGAAATCGCCGTAATATTTCTTAGACATTTATTTAATACTTTTAATGCCAATATCCGTCAAATTTCTCAGTAGCGTGTCGTACGATGGTTTTCCTATACTACATCGTTAGCTGTTGGATACGAAAATATATTACAAGCCTTAGTTTCTTTCGTTATCAAATACTGTGTTCTTCGTGTGAAATGTGTATAGGCGCCAATGGGCATGGGCGCATGAAGGGGATTTAGGGATGAAAATTTTCTTTTTGCAATTGCTGTCCATTGGGTTTAGGCATTTTTCTCTGGTAACACAAAACCCACCAAAACTTTTTTATGCACAACGGGATTTCCATTCCCATGATCCTAGCTATGCCCTTAGCTATTGCCGCACCTTTAATTTTGGCTTGATAACTTTATGGTTTTATTCTACTGTGAAAAACATTATAACGAAAACAAAACAGTTCATTAAGTATATATATATTTTAATTATAATTATAACAAAGCTGTATTGTACGAAAATTTATCCTGCACTACACCATTTTTCATATCATTTTAGAATTAACACAAACGTCAATAAAATTTTTTTCATTGGTGGTTCTACCTATTGCATTAGTTGAAACTCGTTTGGCAGATTTTTCTTAAGTTCATCAGTCTAAAATGCTGAAACCGGAATTCTCAAAATCTTCAAAGTAACTCCTTGTATAATGTATATTATATACTTCTAATGCCCGCTAATGTCCAGCATTGCTGTTGTCATCATTCCCAACAAACATTGTTTTTATGAGTTGCAAATTGTACGGCTCGCGCATTTGTATGTGCCATCGGTCTGTTTAGTTAATTTCAACACTAAACATTTGGAGTTGTTGCACACTGGATTCAATTATATGCTTCCCAGAGCTAAAAAGATTGTCGGGGACACTTATTTCGCAATGATGGTTAAAATCATTTAGTAGGACTGGAAACCCCTAACGAATGTTCTCTTTTATGCCGTTACACCTTGTAATGTCTTAGGTTCTTTATGTTTTTGTTTGTTCTATGTTTTTTATTATTATTATTTTTTTTTCTTATGTCACTGTACTTTGTCATGTTTATTACTGTCTTGCTTGATTTGTATGAATGTCCTCTAAATGACGCCGTTAGCTTTTGCTTGAATTACACTTGTATGCGTTTCTGACACCGGAGTTTCAGATTAGCAGTTCTCTAAATCTTGGCACAACTACTGATAATTGACTAGACAACACTGGGAGGTAGACTAGATGTATTGACTGTATTTCCTTTAAGCGCTGACTAGATAACATACCACCCCGAAATTGACTAGATGATATACGACTAGCACTCTAAGATTAGACAAAAGCACCAGTCACACTTACCGTCTACCATTCAATAAAGAAAATTTAAATCTTATGTACAAAGTCTAGCGGTTGTCTCTCAGTTGTGACGAGGGAGAAGAAAATTTTTAACTCGTCAGGAAAGGTTGATGCCCAACAGCTATAGAAAGGGGAGCCCTTTTGTGTTCGGGACAGAAAGCACACCCCGGAGAGGCGTTTGCTCGCTCATCCTGAAAGGCGGATAGGATCTTAGGCTATGTGCCGTTGGGTCTAATGGAAAATACTTTAGGATGGTCTCTTAGCATTTCTATTCCAGTCTCCCGCCTATGGATACGAACGCACGACAGCACTTATACGTATACTTTTGTATGTATGTGTCTGTGTCAGTTGTGATGTACGTGATTACCGGTTGTCTGGGTAACGGGGGCGCGCCCGCTGAACTTCTTAGAAAGTGGCTAGCTCGCCCATCCTCGGTAAAGCTTTAGTTCTACAGGAAGGAGTGCTCCCGCGTCTTCTTTTTCCTCCTCTGCTTGATCAGCAATAACTGGCTCTCGGCCCCTCGCGTTTCTCAATACGCGCCGGTCACAGAAAATTTCTGAAACTGCAAACGTTGAAGTTGCACGTTAAGAGTCGAAACCTCGGGGAAGAGTGAAAATATAGTAGATAACAGGGCAATTGAGTGAGGCTAAGAAAAAGGGGCGCGCCGGGTATGGAACGTGCTCGATGATCTCAGATGGGGGAACCGAACTCTCCCGGGTGGGTAATTTCCTAACAAGTAACGAGTAGTACGCAGAACAAGCTCGCGGAGGATTCTCATTAACCGTCCACCCTTTGGCGTACAACGCAAGACTATGTCAGTATATAAACGTTAATAAGATACCATATGAATGTAGAGTTCCGGAGCTGTGTTGTGCATGGGGGTAGAGCTCCTGCGGAGGTGCCATATAAGGGGGATGGTTATCCTCACGGTTGCCCGTGGTCACTGATCTGGATGTATGCAACCCCGGGCCATAAATTGACGTCTCGGGCTGCCCCGATTTTCGTAGTACCCCTCGTTCAGGCCCGGCCGGCACTGCACATAACGGCTAGAAGAAGTAGGGCAACTGAAACTTGAGAGTGTAAATGCAGATGCAGAAAAACAAACTTGAGCGGAAGAAGAGATTGGGAGTCAAATGTGGAAGGGGGAAGCCAGGCATGAATGTCCATTGCCCTGCAGATAGGTTGTTTTAGGCTCAGGTTAGTACGGGTTTGATTACAACTCTGGGATTGAGAGTTTGGGCCGGCCCTTATTTTAAGCAGGACGGGTTTTACACCCCTCATAGAATGGGCCGCTTGCTGTATGCGTACATTTTCACAAAATTGGACGCCCGGGTTCTTCACTGCCCTATCAATAACAGCCAGCACGTTCGCATATTCGAGCGGTTTTAAAATTTTATACGCTCGACAAAATTTTCGACAGCCCCGTAGGGGTTCAAAATTTTGAATTTCCGATCAAGTTGTTTGATCGGCATATAGGTTTGTTGGGCGCTCAAACTAAAAAAGGGGGTAGGCTGGGTTTTGGTTGTTCTCTAAGGGGGCGGACTAATTTAGTAAGGTTATTGAATAAATAGAAAATGTATGGTGTATGGCAGTGGACCGGAATAAGGGTCAAACAGGGGTTTTTGAGGTTTCAAACCAAAACGCTAGTATAGTGGGCCGTGATTCCAAGCTTAGTAAGCGTTCTCAGATGCTTAAAGGGTTTGGGATTGATTTATACTGGCACGGTGAATGCCTATTTCTTGGTTGGCGGCACGAATCTCGTGATTTTTCTTTACCTTGAAAGCCCAGAACCAGTTTTCATTTATCAAATTATGGCCCTCATGAGGACATTACCTGCTTTAGTCCACCGAGTAGACCAAGAGAAATGCCTGCCACCCCATCCCTCGATTAATGTCTAAAAAATTATAGGCCTTTGAGATTTTAAAGTATTTTACGCCTGAAAAATGCAATTTTGACTTTCCCGGAATTGGGCGTTGAAATTAGTTTCATTCAACTCAGCTCATCCAGCTGATCAAGAAAACTACCCCGAACCCCCTCCACAAAGCAATAGTTAAGAAACTATGAGCCCCCAAAGTTTCCCAAATTTTAGCGTATGAGTATGTAAGTATATTACGGACCCCAGTACAAAAAATGCGATTTTCACTTTTCCGGGGTTTAGCCCTAAAATTGGTACCGTTCAATTCAGCTTGACGAGCTGATAAAGAAAACCACCCCGAACCCGGTCCGCAAACTAATAGTTAACGAGTTATGGCGGATACAAGGTATTAGGAAGTTTACGTGTAATATTTTACGGATCGGATCCTGAAAAACGCGATTTTCGTTTTTTCACAACCTATGGCCAAAATGGGTACCATTCGACTCCGCGCGTTGCGCTGAGTAAGAAAACCACCCCAAACATGGTCCGCAAATTAATACCTCAAAAGTTATGGCCAATACTAAGTCTCGATACTTAATGCATGTACATACTTTATGGATCCGGCCTGAAAAATGCAATTTTAACTTTTTCGAGCTTCGGATGTAAAACTCGTACTGCTAGATTTAGCTTGATCAGTAGAGCAAGAAAACCACCCCAAACCTGTGTCGCAAGTTGTCAATTAAAAAGTTATGGCCTGGTCCAATTTTCTGTTGGCCCACGTGAATGTGTAATTATTAGATGGGTTTTAGGCAATTGGAGTTTTAATCCTCTTAAGGCATGATACCGAAATTAAGGTTGCAGACCTTGTTTCACCCGTAGAACTGCAAAGGTTACTCAGGAATTGGACTTAGAACACATATTTCCTGTACTAAGAGTATCTGAAAATCTCCTGGAATAGTCAGTTGTTGTTTTGGCAAGCTAGGCTGCGATGATCTCAACACTAGCTGGTTTGTTGCATTAGTCTAACAATTTGTTCGCGCCTACTGAGCATTTTTTAGCACAGGACATCCTTAACGGGGTTATTCTAGTCTTTCCAAATTAGCCCGCAAATAAGAAATGGGCGTGTATTTATCTCCGTTTGAGCCCTGTGCACTAAGTTATTAGGATTCTGACACCCGCGTTGGAGCTTGGATAATGGTAGATTCAAGATTAGGCAATGTTCAGGACGTCTACTGCTTAAAATGATGTTGCATATCTGTTCACTATCATGCCGATTTATGTTTTCGCGCTTGCTTTTTCACGGATTTTGTTTTTATTTGATTCTTTTATGACTGCTGCTTTTGGTTTTATCCTAATAACCCCTTTGGTACCTCTTTTGAGATAAGTTTGCACGCTCAAATGGACAATTGTAACGGTCTACGCTGATAAGATATACCTAAGAGGGTTGCTAGGTAGTCGAAAAACTGCACGAACAATACCTGTTGTTCTGGATAGGTTGGTCATCCCCTAGGAGTGTTCATAAAATTTTATTGCGCTCCCTAAACCACCTAATGCTGTCCCGCCCTGTCAGGAACTGGCGAACCCCTTTCTGGTGTCGTAGCACTGATAATGTATGTAAATACCGTCGACCAATCAGAGGCGGTTTTGGAAAGTTACTACACCCCGTTTTCATTGGCTCAAAATGCCTCAACTTGTCTACCCAATAGGATTGCTGCTCTGCTGTTGTTTTTCAATTCCTGATTGGTCAAACCCACCGGCGAATCGCGTAGGGGCTGAGCGCGGGTTTAAAAGATAGCTGCACGGGCTGTGCAGTCAGATCAGTTTTAAAAATTTCGGTTTTCAAAGTCGCGTGCTCGAGCCGCGACAACAAACCGAGCTCACTACACGCGGTGGCGACATAGCGTGTACGTGAGTCTCGGGGCGCTATTCGACAGGGACCGGGGGGTTACGTATGTAGTTAAGGGGGGGCTATGTCAAATCGGGGCCCAGTTAGGGCTATATCAGTTTCACGAAGGGGGTGTGGGGTGCCATATAATTTTGGCTCAAAGTTTGTCTATCGTTGCCGATAACGTGGGTACTAGGTTCACCTATAAAATATAGAAGTCTTATGCAAATTCTAAAACGTAGGGGGGTATTAATTTTTGGGACGTCGTGAAACTGCCATTTAGGCACATTGCAAAAACGATATCAGTTCGTAGGAGCGACGCAAAATTCTATTGGTATCCCTGGGATACCTTCCTATACTTGAGTATTGGTTGTCTAGAAATGGCAGGAAGGCCAAAACTGCCTCGTGCTAAGCACCAGGATCTAGCCAACAAAAGAGCTGAGCGCCTCGCCATTTGAAAATTTATGTATACCCTGTGACTAGAGAGAGTTCTCCCCAGGCCTCAGGAAAGTTAAGGAAATCTAATTCAGACTAATACCTGCACTCGTACTTGACAACCGAAACTCTGAATGCACAGCCCGTATTAGTAACCTGACGCTATACCATCGCAAGAAAAACTTAAGGAAAAACAGCAGCAAGCCAGCGCCTCCCCTGAATTTCCTTTGACAAAACGGAATTGCCTTTAGGAATTTATTCGCTAGACTCAAGCAATTAAATTCGTGCGGCTTTTAGGGCGTACCTAGCAAATTATCCGAGCCTGACCAGTTTAAGTTGGGGAACCCAGGGGAACTGTGCGTAGGTTGTTTATACCCGGGAAGTGAGAGCCAGGCGTAACACTCTTATCCTTGGTGGTTGGGCTCGTCCCTGGAATAATGTAGACCGCAAAATAGTGGAACAATTTCACAATCCCCAAAGGCCCTCTGGTAAGACGCCAAGTCCACGTTCAGGTACCTATGGGTATGAAATTATCTTTTGCAAGTTAAACAACCATCTAAAATTCCAACTGTTGTTTTAGCAATTAATTCTAAGCTACTACTAGCTATACTTACTTTGCACGATTCGTGCTGTTCAAAGCCAACGTCTCACGACAAAGAATAGTTAGATTCTCAGGTCTTTCTTTAAGGTATAACGACACTATGTTTTTTCTTGAACTGTCTAACCGTATGTACTGTATAAATCTATGATAAACCAAAATTCCAAAGAACGTGTTCAGTAATGAACTATGAGCGATTTAAACCTTTTGAACTCCTGGCCTTGAGCCATGGCTAACTCAAAATTCAGAGGTACAAGATCAAATACCTGGGTCAGCACTTTGGTGGCATCCTAGGAAATTCAAAGTATTACATTGTTGCGGGTTCGAATCAGCAATTATTTTTATTAAAATCAAAGGCCAGGATCGATCCGCCTTTCCGTTAAAAGGTCTGTGACCATGTGTCTAAATTTTGCAGGATCGCCCGCCAAATCTTACAAAGAATACAACAACCCCTAAAGTCCAACTCAGAAGACCAGATCGCTCTTGAATCCAATTATTGGGATATATTCAAGAGAGATAGCATAAAACTAGCAATCCTAGTTACAAACACGGATAAAAACTCAATTGTTGTTGGTACGAGTCGACAACATATCAAGGTGTCCCTTAGGAGCTTAGGCGTAGAGCGATATCGGAATTTTGTGATTCTCAAAACCCGATATCACGCCGGGGGACCATCATCCTCTGGACAAGTAGCTTAATAGGCAGATCCTCGACCACGAACACCCGTGAGAGTATCATCTCGGATACGTCCGCAGGGATACTCGTTGATCGTACCCGTAAAAAGATTGCAAAAAAATTACACTCAAGATCCTAACTTTCAACCTAAATCTATCATAAACCTAATCATATACGTCTGACTAACGCTAAGCCTAAGTCCAAACCCAAGCCTAAACCTCACTCCAAGTCTGCGTTGCATTTCAAATAAAAAACCTAAGAACAGAAAACTTCCTGTTTATGTAAAAAGTGGGTATTAGAATTGAGAAAATGTTATTCTATGTTAGCTTAATTTTATATCATTTCTTGTATTAAATTCGTACAGAAGCACTAACCTAAGGCTAAACCGAAATGCGCTATTGTGTCTACGTCAATACCCAGGATTCAAATGATGAACGACCAGTGACAGCTAAAAAATATAATATTTATGCATTTAAAGTGTCACGCTGGAATTAACAACATGTTATTCTATTTTAGGTTTATGTTGTCATTTCTGCTACCAATTTTCCTGCAGTACAGTATCTCAATCAAAAGTGTATTTTTTAAAACTTCCATGTTTTCTCACAACCGGTCTTCTTTATGTCAGTCCCACGTTACCGTTGGTTTGGGTTGCACACGAATTGTCCGCCGTTTATTTTTTCTCTGGACAGAATAGATTATCGCAGTAACTCTGGGCGGACAAGATTTTAGCTAGCTACCGCGCCCGTGCAGTTTTCGTTTTCTACGAAATGTCCACATATAGTTTTCGTTTTGAAAAAATGTCCGCATACCAAAAGTAAGAGCTATATTAAAAATTTGCCGCCAAAATTTGAATTTTCCTACCAAGGTTTAAATTTTTCCGCCAAAATTTGAATTCTCCCTCCAAAATTTGAATTTTTCCGCCAAAATTTGAATTACCCGCCAAAATTTGAATTTTCCCGCCGTAATTTGAATTTACCGCCAAAATTCAAACTTCTATCAAGATTTGAATTTTGCGCCAAAATTTGAATTTTCCAGCAAAAATATGACTTTTGCTATTAAATCTTAAATTTACCGCCAAAATTTGAGTTCTCTCGCCAAAATTTGAATTTTATGCCAAAAGTTTAATTTTCTCGCAAAATTTGAATTTACCGCCAAAAACACAGTGGAAAAAACACGCATTACTGACAGGTTATTCTTCTTTCGAATATATCAAATATCTTATATTTGTGTCCCAACGTCTTTTATTTAGGTGTCCGGACATAGTTTCTTAGATATTGTAGGGATGCCACTGGTTCCGTGACTCTGCTGAGTTGGAAATTTTCTGGAGAAACCCGAGAGACGCGAATTTTAGCGTGTCGGGTTGGAAAACCACTGGTTGAGATGTTTTGGAGCTGTAGCGGGGTATTCGCCTGGGGGATCCAAGTGTGACCCCAGGGTGTAGTACTCCGCGGGCGTGTGATTTGGTGGTTTTAAATTTGATAAAAGGGGTTTGAAGGGAGAGCGTAGGCGAACGAATGGGATGGAAAAAGCAAAATCGAACTCGATGTGAGTGTTTTTGAGCCCGGGCAGTCTTTCCCGTCTCTTGCTGGTCTTGATAGTGGGGTGAAGGTTGTGCTAAATTGCTAATTTTTTAAAATTTGGAATTTTAAATGTGAAATGTATAATATATAGCTTATATTGTTGGAATGTATTTGTGGGATTTAAAAGGTGGATGCGCTATACTGACTCTATCTGTTTTGAAGCATTTGGCGTATATTGTTACGGCTGCGACCAACGGGTACCTCTGCGGACGAATCCGAGTGGTATCCCTCACGGATGTTCATGGCCGTGGGTCTGCCTAGTAAGCCGACGTGTCTAGCGGATGATGGTCCCCCAGGCGTGACGTCGGGTTTTGAGAGTCACAAAATTCCAACGTCGTCGTACGCCTAAGCTCTCATGAACACTCGCGTGCGTGGCTAAGTCGCACCCCCAACACATAGTTATAATTCGGAAGGGTGTGGTTGCCGCTGATTTTCAGGATTAGGACTAATGATTTCTGCGCCTAAATCCTGGTGAGCGCTTGGTCACCTGACAAGGTTCGTGGATTCCACCGAAACACCTATTGCAATTTTGTAGAATTTGGATGCCTAGCTTATTAGTCTATTGTAATAGAGGGCGAATCGACCCGCGCCTCTGGGTTTTTTATTCCAAAATAGGCAGCCTGGTTCGCACCAGTGCTGTTTCTATCTCTTGAAATTTCAGCCATGGCCCTAGGCCAGGAATGTTCTTGACTTCTCAGGGTTCAACAGGGAACACAACTTAAAGCTTTAGTTTATTGAGTACACATTTTATTTCATGTAGTTACCTCTATGCAACGAAACTGGGACTAATCAGTTTCCTGCTTGACAGCCTATGATTATTTTGCACGTAGAACGAGTGTTACGATAAAATTAGCTGAAAGTTACTGGAAATTACTGACTGAAAGTGAATTTGCAATTTGATCTTTTATACACCTCCAGATCCCTGTACGCTGGGATAGTCTTACCATGACCTAATGTTGACTGGTTGCTGTGAAAGAGTTACGTATTGTTACCCCTGGGTATGCTCATGCAACGGATTTTCCTGTGCCAAGCTGCTTAGAGCATTATCTGTTAACATGACAAAGGCAGGGCTATGCATAACTCGCGTGATAGAGCTGCTGCGTGGAGGGCACACTGTTGAATGAGCATACCCATGGCTTCTAAATACATATCCGAGAAGACACGCGCACGTACCACATGAGTTGCAGGTGGTCAAGTGAGCTTAAGTATTCCGTTAGTCAGCCACAAGGTTGGAGGTGAATTCGCAAATAGGGGTGACAAACCGCGCCTGTTTCTTACAATTATGTATCCTGTTCACTTCTAAGCCTAGGTCTCTCACGGCTGCATATTCAACAGTTTGATAGTCAACGGCGGTGGTATGCCTTGCAGCTAAGTTTCTAGGGCCTGACTAGAATCGTCTGAATTCACGGGGCATACGAAACTTTTGTACTTGACAGGCAGGGCCTTAGCTCTTTTGTTTGACAATTCCCTAATGCTTAGCATCGGGCTGACGTGGCCTCCCTGCTGCCGTTGACACTCAACACTCTGAGTATTACTAGATAGATTTTTGTCCTGGCCAGTGACTAGTCACTAAAATTCGGGCCTACAACTTTTTTGTTCTGATCACACGCCTAATGCGTCTCACAAAATACGTACCCCTTTGCGAGATTGGCAGGAAAATTTGTACCTGCGTTGTCGCCAACGCCAGGCAAAGTTTAAGGTAAAATTCCAGCTCACACCCCCTTTGTGATACCGAGAAAATCCTAGTGCGGCCCCCTCTTACTTACTTATCCCCTGCGCGTAACGCGCAGTACCCCCCTGACTTAGCCAGCGCCCCGAGAGTTTCGAGTGCACCGTGTCGCCATACAGTGCACCGAAAACTCGGTTTGCTGTGTCGCGGCTCGCGCTTCGCGACTGAAAACCGAAGAAAATCAAAACTGAACTGAATTTTGCAGCCGTGCACTGCGTTTATATACCTCTCTCGCTCAGCGCGCAGCCAATGAAATTCTGAGCAAAGCAGGCGCGGTTTGAGCTATGCGATTGGTTAAAATTAGTACGGCTGCAAAGAGCCAATGAAATTTCACACCAGGCAGACGCAGCGAAGCCACGTGATTGGCTGACAAAACTCAGGTTGCGGGAGCCAATGAGAAAACGTAAACAACTTTGTTAGGCGGCCGCTGATTGGCTGTAAGGGTGCACACGCAATCTCAACATTCTTAGCCAAGGGGTGGGCTGATAAAATTAAGTCTAAGCGGAGTGGCCAAGGGGCAGATGGCAATCTCGGATGTTGCAGGCAGAGCTGACAGGGTTGGACGACTCCCTCAAAATACAGGCACGCGCGCGTGACTTTTCACTTAGGTTGTCCATTCCCGCGTACAGGGCCTATCTCACTGTCAATAATTAAGGCTCCAAGATGCAATACAAAACAGAGTATAAAAATTAAAGGCACGACAAAAATAGAAAGCACAAAAACCAAACGAAATGTATCAAAATCTAGTAAAAACTAGAGAGCGAAATCTATGTCATAAGCGACCAGGTTATTCGGTCAACTAAAATTCACCACTGCTAGCTACCCTAGCGGTTAGCGTGTGCCTACAACCCTGGAATTTCTTTTGCCAAACCAGCTAATGTACGTAGACTGTGCTAAAGTGTCACAAGTTCAAAATTCGCTAGGGTTTCCTACCCAATCTGGCCAACAAAACGATAATATAAACACGAAAGCACAAACGATAAGGCAAACGGATACAAGGCGTACATATGTAAACACCACAAATCCGTACACTCATAATGCCTGATAAAGTACCGAGACAGTCTCAAGACAAGTTTCTGTGCCATTCCCGAAATGCTTACACTATAACTTCAACCTAACTCAAGGAACACACACACTCTAGACACTCTTAATCGGCTCAGAGAGTCCGCCAAAATTACGGGCCTTGGGCTAGCCATAACTTTTCAAGTATCGGTTTCCGAACAGCGGTCAGGGTGGTTTTATTGCTCATTGCGATGCGCCGAACCCGATAGGACCAGTCCCAACCCTAGATTCCGGAAAACGTGATTTTGCATTTTTGGACTGGGGATCCGTAACGTGTTACACGTAAAATTTCGAAAACTTCAAGTGCTAGTAACTTCTTAACGATTGGTCCCAGACCCCGAGTCAGGGTATTTTTCTTGTTCAGCGTAAAAAACTGCGTCGATTGATACCAATCTCGATACTCAATTCCAAAATTCGCATTTTTGCATTTTTCGACCTCGGATCCGTAAAATTTTACACACTAAATTTCGGAAACTCTGGATACCTCTAACTCTTGAACGAATGACTTCCGACCCCCAGTCAGGGTATTTTTCTTGTTGAGCTCGGCGAGCTCTATCGATTGGTATGGGTTTCAACGGCAGATTCCGAAAATCGCATTTTTGCATTTTTCGCCCCTAAAATCCGTACTGCACATGTAAAATGCTGAAAGTTCGAAAGCCCATAACTTTTGAACGGGAGGTCGGGGACCCCAAGTCAGGGTGGTTTTATTACTCAGCTCGATGAGCTGTGTCGAATGATATGGGTCTCGACCTCCGATTTCGAAATTCATGTTTGTGCATTTTTCCACCCTAGAATCCGTAAAATTTGCACACACATTTTCAAAAGTTCGAGGGGCCACAACTCCCAAAAGGATGATTGCAGACCCAAGGTCAGTGTATTTTTCTTGTTCAGTACAACGAGCTCTATCAGTTAGTGCGGGTTCCGTAGGCATATATAAAAATTGCTACTTTTGCATTTTCTCATTCGGAGACCCATATAATTCCGAAGGCTTCAAAAATGCATGACCCTCAACCGCGGCAGCGGAGACCCTGATTCTAGCGGGTTCTATGATCAGCTCTACGGGCCAGACCAAAAGGTTGAATCCGCGCACACCAGCCGGTTATTTGAAAAACAAAGCCAGCCGCTTCATTGAGCTAAATGATCCAGAAAGAGACACAGCCCATATCTCCCCCTAAGCCTAAAAGTGTAACATTAATTGAAGCGCCCCCTTTCGATCCTCCGGATTTAACATGAAGCGTTATCAAAACCTGAGAACTAGAAAATTTGAAAATTCAAGTTGCTCTTACTATCTCTACTTCTCAATCCCCGCAATGCGCAACTTGTTTACACCCTGCTGAGCGAAAAACTACCGTTGTGATCTTTGCCGGCGATTAATTATATATCTCTCAAATAGAATTGTTTTAAACGTTACTGCAAGCTCACTTTAGAGAGACTGTAAAATTCTCCAGCAATTGCTCGATGATGGGCAGACCGCTGCAACCGAACCTAGGAGGTAGGGATAGCGGCATGCAAGGTAACCCCTCAGTGCGGGTTGGATTCGGAAGCCATAAAGGCTGGTGCCCGTAGCACAAGGTCAAATATCCATACTTGTTGACTGGTAAAATGCCTTAGGGCTTGGAGATGATAAACCGCACAAGCGAACATTCGTCCCTAGAGCTCAAAATTTGCTTCCAACCTAGGGCCCAGCCCCCATCGGGCAACCCTCGGACTCCCCCTCTTTTCAGTCTCCCACACTCTAAAAACTACGGCTTCTTGCCATGCCGACTGTCCGTATCACAACGTTTAAGTTTGCGTGTATTCGGTGGATAGATAAGAAAAAGGGGGAAGACAACAAGCAGAAAGGGAGCGGGGCGCGAGACGGGTGGGGTCAATCCGCGGGAGCCTCCAGCGTCCCCACCGGACAACCTGAAACACCTGAGTCTTCCACCCCCGGTGGCGGTGTACTATAGGGTATGTCCCCCTTTCCTTCGGATACTTCGCCTCTTTAAACGCACCCGCTACTCTAAACAACGAAATTATTTGAGATAGTCTAGTCCTGAAAGTAGGCCATTAATTGTGCGAGCTAGTCAAATCCTCAGGAATTTGTGCGAAAAAAACGGCAAGAGAGAGAAAAAAAAGAAAAGGGTGGCGGGGCAGTTATGACAGTAAGTTGAATGGTAAAAAAAGCACATTAGTCTCGTAATTGCCAATAACTCGTAGAAAACTTGCGGTCGGCCTGCGCGCAACAACAAGGTCAGTAGAGGGTTATAATTTCAAAAACGCTTCCAAGCACCTCACTGAAGGGGAGCCCTAGGTAGGCAGACGCTAGCCGAGTCTGAAGGGGCGGGTCAGGTGAAAGAAAGCCCACGCTATACAGCTAAGTTCGGTCGACGGGGTTCATCTAGCCGGATCCTATACGTTAAACAACAAACAAAAGTACAACAATGCATAATTAAAGGTACAGATACAACAATGCGTAATTAAGGATACCAAAGACAAGATATAGGGCGTATCAAGTATACACAAGCCTTAAGTCCGATATGAGTGCTCTGTATCGAAAGGCGGACTTCCCTTTTTTGAGCTCTCGCACGTTCACTCAACTTCGCGTTATTACCCTGTTATCTGTGTAAATTATTGCAACGAGAGTATACATAATACATTAAGTTTTTTAATCCCCTCAAGAAAAATACGTTCGTATGGCGAGTTTCATTGCGCAACGGTTCGAGTGCCTAGGCAATATCCGTGCGTTATCTAACCAGCACCCTGGTGACATGAGACCTACTCCTAAGCACCTTCTAGTCAGAGACTAGCCAACAAGTTGGAAAAAGCGGTGGAGCATTTGCCACCCTAATTATCCAGGAACGAGTGATCCCAATTGGAATATACCAAAACCAACAACCGAGCCAACGAATATAGTCATGCGAATGTGACAGTACAAATTAAAGGGGATACGTATCATAAGCAACAGTGACATCAATAATGACAATAACGGTATAAATTTCAAGCGAAAATTCACGGCAGCAACACACTAAGTACACTAGGCTCTGAAACCTAATCCATGAAGCACAATGACCGAAACTGATCAATAAGAAAGTCGCCATTAAAAGAGTGTGTCCCTGACAATATTTTGCATAATTTGAACTCTGTGAAATTTGTTATCAAGTATTTGTGATGTTGAGTTCAAATATGGCGGTTGAATTTGTTCTCTGGGTGTCTCTGTCTTTTGGGAGGTTAAAATACGTATAGATAAGAACGGTTATATTTTCTTTCGATACAATTTTGAGAATGGATGGTGTCTTGTTTAAAACTCGAATTGAAATGTTTCGGATTTTTGAGATGGTTACGTTGAATAAAGATTCGTAGCTAGGGATTCTTTTTAAGTTGTTTTGGCTAGATAATGGTGGCGTATGGAAAATGGTGTTCGATTTGGAGAATGATGTTTTTCGCTGTGCATCTTGGGTTTGACAATAGTGTGGTTTGGTTACCCAGAATTCTAACTCTGGAATACTGGTTAAATGGAGTAGCGTGCCGATGGAGTGAAGAGTGGTTATATCAGCTCAAATAGAAGTTAAATTTTGTTCTATTTTATGAAATTTTAGGGGTACTGCGGGGTTCACGTTATGACCGGGGCAGGCGGAGCTCTTATATCGGGTTAACAGACAAAACTCGAATGTCGTATGACATTTACTTACAAACCACCGCTCTCAAACGATCAATGTATACAAGCGACAGTATGTCACGTGATACTGTGGGACATTTATGCGAATATCATATGATATTCCAAAATTTCAACGAATATCATATGATATTCAGCGGGACAGTGTAATCTTTGGGTACTAACAATGAATGAACAGTTGAACGGTAACGGCAGAAATGTGCTTTAAATACCTAATACACGCCTGCAAATCGTTTCCGACTCAAAATCGCTTAAAACCACAGCTTCATAATTCAAAAATTAAAATTTCAAATTCTAGTATCATATGATATTCAGCATTACAATTTGGGTATGTTACCTCAACTATGCTGACATTTTGAAAATATATCATATGATATTCGTAGACAATACCTCGAATATCATATGATATTGAAGGACAAAAGGTGACCTACACATGATATTAGCAGTCAAATACGAATTTTTGAATACGATATGGGTCTACAAGCAGACAAAATGTTACCCAATAGTCTAATAGGGACAAAACGTGTCCCAAGCTGCCCCGGTTATAACGTGAACCCTGCATAAAGCGCTCGTACCGGGTCGGCCGGCACAAGCGGTGTACGGGCTGTTCCGGTGCGGGTGGCTCTACACGGTTTTCTAATTGGAAAAAATTTTGTAACGTGCGTTCAGGAGAAAAATCATTCGTGAGAGCGATTTCGAGTTGGGTTGCATCCGGTTGAGTCTAGCTCGACTCAACCGTGGTTTTAACCCAATTGCATTCAGTTCATTGTAAATTTCAAGTGAACTAATATAATATCATTATTCTGGATAAAGAGATTTGACTGGTGCAATTCATACGCCAACGCGGAATAAGTATTCTCGTGAATCTACTGCGGAGACGAAAGCTACGAACTTTGCTAAAACATGGACCGAAACGCCGGAAAAACTCCGCCACGAACTCCTCCACCTACGAATTCCGCGTCGTCTATATCAGAAACGATTCCTGTGTCGCCTAAAACGTCGACTCAGTTGAACCCGCTCGCGGAGGAGTTTCGTCCGTCAACTCCAGAAGCGGGCTGGTGGGCGGCATTTCCGCCGGCTCGGGAAGATCTAGCCGCTTGGGAGACCACGCTACAGCGAGAAGCGGAGCAGGTAAAGGGCCATGTTTAAGTTGAGTTCATAGGAAAAATCAAAATATTAGGTTCCACTACGTTTTTATACATGATACGGATATAATGAATAACGTTGTAATGTGTTACCAGTCCTTGTTTTTATAATAAACTACAGGTGTCCAGTTTTATGAGTGACAATAGTCCGATGATTTCCGGGTGTTCCGAAATTTTGTTTCAGTACTGATTTTGAGATTGCTGTTTTACTGGATTGGCGCGCCACTGTTCTTGTTAGATCCCCGCGGGACGGGGTTGTTTTCGTTATCTCCGACTCGGACTTTCGCAATTCGCGACCGAGCAAGTCTGGGTCGGAATTTGTTATCGTGTCCGGACTGGGGATGGGGATTTTTTTCTTCTCCTTTTGTCGTTTTCTTGTTCCGGTTGATTTTCGGGCCCTGAACATGGAACGGTTGTTGCGTATAGTAAAAATTTCCACAGTCCTAAAAATGGACGGTGCGGGTCCCCTTTTTTCTTTTTCCTTTTTGACCAATTCCTTTTTACCAAGAATTTATTTTTCCCCGCACTTCGAATTTTGTATGCCCACCGAATGGACAATATAGTTATGCCACGGTGGTCAGAAATTTTACCTGGGGGCAGGAATGTGCGTGGATAAGAGTCTCCTAGCCCCAAATCTTTTTCAGGATAAGTTGCGTTTTGGAAGCGTTCGCCGGCTGGCGGCCGGCGAGTAATTTTTACCAAATGGAATTGTGCGCTATGCTTTATTCAAAAGTCCGGTGACGATAAGTATCTGCGTTTGGATGGTGAGTGCACTGCGAGCCCGAGATGGAAAACCCATCCCGGACATGATCGAGCGGAGTAGCATAACTAGACACAGTAGCCGGCTTCGATCAAATCATAAGGGGTACCCGCCAAGGAAGGGTGGCAAGGACTTTCGATTTAGGGTAACCTATCTTATAGATATCATTGGCGTCCATTACTAGCTGAGCATGCTACCGCGGACGGTATAGCTTGTCCAGTTAACGTTTAAAGGACACTATAGAGTTTTTAACAGACGACTGGACATTTTGTGTGCAATCCAAACCAATGGTAACGTGGGACTGACATTAGGTTTCTGACGATTGTTGTTTTTTATCTTTTAGAACACGTTTTAAGGCCGATTCCTTATCTCAATTTCCAAGTTTTACAATGTCAGTTGTGTAGCCATGAGATATATTGATTACGCCTGCACTTAGGGTTTTAAAACTTGTTCAATCAAAAGGTGTCAATCAAAGATTTATCCTTGAGGGGTCTCTTCTTCGAAACCTATGGTTTCGGCTCCAATTTTTTCACTAAAGATCAGCAAAAATTTTTTATTCAAGATAGCTAATTTAGAAATGAAACAAAATTCTATCTAAACAATTATGCAAGAAAATACCATTGTAAAATCGGCCAATGTAAAGAACAGATTGTGGAACAGTATTATATGCATATTTCTAAGCCTAAGCCTAAGCCTAAGCCTACGCCTAAGCCAAGCAAAGAAATTAGCCTAAAGCTTAAGCTTGCTCTATTGCCGTTACACAGAAAACCGTTCTGCCCCCGATCTTTACATGCGCCGTAAAATCGGGATCCCGAAAATTAACTTTTTTTAAAAGAGATGGCCTTCAGGCGGTCTAAAAAAGTAATATTTCCTTGGTATTTGCATGTCAATTACTGATTGTAAAGCTGAGAGCTTGATGTTCTACAAACAGAAGTGTAATATTTTTTAGTCATGTATATGACTGGCTATCACGTTTCAGCTCAGTTTAAACACAATGGCAGATAGCGTTGAGGTAGCCAGTTAGTATTTGTTCCGATTCAGAACAAGTTCCAATTCCGATCGCACAATCAATCGGAATCGGAATTTTGCGATTTTAATTTTAATCATACTTGTTCTGATACGTTCCATAAAAATCCTATATCATTTTTATTAAATTGCTTTTGATGAGTTAACTTATCAATAATTGATTGTAGTTTATCTATAGGGGAAGTATGCCCATTATGGGTAGTAGCCTAATATGGGTAACCCACTCAGTTTTTTATGCAGATCACTTGAACAAAAAATCGAATAAAGGTGTTTCTGGTATCATCAGAAAGAACTTTAAAAATTGCACTTAATCTGCAAATATTTTCTTTGTACATAGAGTATTTATTGCGCAACGAAAGGATTAACGAGAGACGGTTAAAATTCTTGCAAAAACAAAACGAATTGCCGCAGGGTTGCATAAAAATTTAAGAAACAGGATCACAACATCTTGCCATTCAAATATGTCGATTTTGAATTCGCTGGATAGCGTGTTAAATTTTTTTCCAATTTGCCAAAAATTGAATGGATCCAGTATTGTATCACTGCTTGTTGACCAAAAATCTGGACCCCCTGAAAAACGGGCACAGTTTCCTAATATGGTCACGTTCTAATTTGAAACCTCCTATTATGAACAAAGTTTCGTATTATGAAACACTGGTTATAATTAGAAAAGGGTGCCCGGATAGTTACCCAAGCACATTCGTTTTAAGAAGTAACAACTTTGTTGAGCCTTACAAGAATGCCCCTTGTGGTTTGAGCTTTTTTATCATCCTCCAAAGCCCGAAAATCTGTACCACGCAAGGAGCGACCGGATATAAATTTAATTGAAGCTTCTGCCGGTACCGGATTGATATTCGTTACGTTTATACCGGCTACACAAACCGGATAAGGATCTGTTTTTGCCGCATATTAAAGCGGAACCGAATATAAGGTCGCACTAAGTTACCACGTGGTATTACGTATGCTGTGATGGTACGACCGGATATCCGGTTTAATATTCGGCAAAAACTGATATACGTATCCGATTTCGGTGTCCGGTATAGATCTACCAGATAATTACGGTTGTGGTGCTGCGTCTTTAACATCTTGCTGCAATTACATTTCTGGGCAAGTCAAGAAGTTAAAGTTTTGATACGTTTTCAGCTACTTTTAACTTATTTAAGAGAGCGAGAGTTAAACGCATTTTTTGCATTAAATAATTTAAGTTTATTAGCAGCAAATATGAACCTTGGCACGCTAAAAATACAGCGAAAAAATAATTTATTTTACATATACAATATCCGCCATCCGGTTCCTGCTCCGGTAGAACATTCAATATCCGTATCCGGTTCCGGTATCCGGTAAGTTACTAATATCCGGTCGCATGTGATCCACTGATGATGTAGACTGGACCAATATGCAGTTTCTGGATGGCAACATCCAGTAAATGATTCACTCCAGTTCGCGCCCGGCTCATGGTTCGATCGTAGCCGCAGGTCACCACGCACATAGAATCATGAGAAAATCGTCGCGTGCAAAGCGAGTAACTTCTACGGTCCTACCACTAACGG
>JASANG010003518.1:0-24176 GCA_030248215.1 Enoplolaimus lenunculus
ACGCTTAGGTTTAGGAATTTGCGTGATCTAGAACTGTGGTCTTAAAACATAACATTGGACTCAACCATTGACAGGTACTATTGAGCATGCTTAAACATTGGTTTAGTGTAAGAAACCTTACTGTTATACCATCATCAATAAAATTGAATGTATTTGAATAACAATCTATGTAAAAATAAAAAAGTAAATTTATTTCTGGAGTGTTTGTGTGTTTGTGCAAATAGGGAAAAATGAGGTGTTAGAGGGTTGGGAAGTTTTCAACAATCGAATCGGCCCATGTATAGAACAGGATTGGAACCTTTTAAGAGGGACAAATAGTATAAGCTTTAGACTAATTTTTTTGCTTTGGCTCAGGTATAGGCTCATCTTTCCGCTTAGGCTAAGGTTTAGGCTTACGCTTAGAAATATGCTTATACTACTGTTACGACCCTGTTCTATGTAGGGACCACCTTCAGTCTTGTTAATACCCGGCTATGTAGCATCGCGTACATTGATATCAAACCTTAAAACTTTGCTTGGTTACTTTCCTATGAAGTATATTTCTTGGCATTTATTGACATTTTAATTGACAATCCTAGTAGCGTCGCTTACGTAGTGATAACAGCTAGAAAAACGTTTTGTTTACTTAAACGTGTATAGTTTTCTGGGAACTTAATTTTTTTGTAACCTTTCCCGAGGGACTGCGATTGAGTAAGCTCTAGACTAATTTTTTGCTTTGGCTTAGGTATAGGCTCATCTTTTCGCTTAGGCTTAGGCTTAGGCTTACGCTTAGAAATATGCTTATACTACTGTTAAGTCCCTGCTCTATGTACGGACCACCGTCAGTCTTGTTAGTACACGGTTACGTAGCGTCGCATACATTGATATCAAACCTTAAACATTGTTTGTTTAATTTTATATGAAGGATATTGCTTGGCATTAATTGACACTTTAATTATCAATGCTAGTAGCGTCGCTTACGTTGTGATAACAGCAAGAAAAAACGTTTTGTTTACTAAAACGTCCATAATTTTCTGGGAATTAAATCTTTTGTATAGTTCAGCTGCCAGCAATTGCGTTTAGTTTTTAACCTTCGCCTTTCAATATGTACGCAAAAACGTTACAGCCAACCAAGTTTACGTGTGGTATTGATATTGCCAAATAGTTTTGTGATAAACACAACTTTGTCATGATGCTGATCTGCGGCTCCAGCAATTTTAGTTCCGGTTGCATCCTACTAATCAGTTGAACTCTAGCAATTCTGGAAAAACAAATATGGTTATTTCCGGTTTAACATATAAGTTTAGTGAGGTGGTGCCCTGCCGTACTACATAAAATTCTATGCCAAACTTTAAATTTTACTACACGTAATGTATGATAAGCCTATATTCATGTTTTAGTATAGGTTTTGTCATTTATAGGTAGTGACGTATACCTTTCTTGCACTGAAAGGCAAAACTTTTTTGATTGTTCGACAGTACCGCACATGCTTTTATCTGAATGTATTGCTAACTTGCAAGCTTTGTCGTACCGTTATGAAGCTTTTCTTAATATATTTAGCTTCTAAAGCACAAAATTTATATTCAAGCTATTATATTTTCTAATTTTGGAAACATTTTGCAATAAATATTTAGTTAAAAGCTTGAAAACGTCTTTTAAATCCAAATCACGAGTTTTTATTATCCGTCTTTTGTAAATATTTTTGATAAATATTTTAATCTATAATTTTACAAAAACATTTACAAAGACGCCATAACAATAACTCGTGATTTGGATTAAAAAGGCGTTTTCAAGCTTTTAGGTAAATATTTTTGTTGAAGTTATTGAATATAATAATTTCTCAAAAATTTTGGAGCTCTAAACCCTTGCACCATCAAACAATAAGCCGCTTATACCGGGGCACCACAGCAACTAGGTTAACGCCCTTAAGCGGCTTAGTTATTTATTAGTAATTGCTATTTAAAGCGAGTGTTCTGTAGGAGCGGGTTTAGTTTGATTTTTGCGTTGTTGATAAATCGAGTGTATTTTGAAAGCCTGTGTGCGAGTTGATTCAGTTGTGTTTTACCGTTTTAAATTACAAAAGTTTGTTTTCATGATTTTTGTTTCAGAATCGCTTAATTAAAAACAACTCAGAAAATACCAAAAGTTTGTTTTTTTAAAGATTTTTCAGAATCTCTTAATTTTAACATAAATTCAAGCTACCAAAAAGTTAGGTTTCAGGATTATTGTTGCATAAATCTTGGCAATCCGAAATTTAAGAACTGCCATGCAAAATTTATAGACCAAATTATTACAGGCTACCACACAATTTGTAAAAACAGCATATGTCGTTAGGTGACCGGATATCCAGTTCCAGGTTTGGCAAAAGTCGGAGCTCTGAACACACGGATTATATGTTGGAAGGTTACAACTTTTTAGCTATTTTAAAAATATGAATAATATAGTACCTTTAATCAACATCGAAAGTGATGATGAAGGTAATGACCTCGTCAGCAGCAGCAGCAGCCGCATCTACAGCAACAACAACTTCAACCATGGCAGCAACAACATCATCAACAACAACAATAGCAGCAACTTCAGCCACAACGACGTCGGCAACAACAGCAGCAACTTCAACCATGGCAACATTAACGTCAGCAACAACAATAACTGCAACTTTAGCCAGAACGACGTCAGCAACAACAATAGTGGCAACTTCGGCCACAACAATAGCAGCAACTTCAGCCACACCAACGTCAACAACAATAGTATAAATTTCAACCACGGCAGCAGCAACAGCGACCTCAGCAACAGCAACCTCCGCCACAGCAGCAACAGCAGCGTTAGCAACAATAGCTGCAACTTCAACCACAGCAGCAACAGCAACATTAGTAACAACACCTACAACCCCAGAAATAACAACAATAACGTCAGCAACAACAATAGCAACAACAACAGCAATAGCGAGGACTGTAATGGCACCTTTGCATTTAATGAACTAATGATTGACAGTCACAAATTCTATAGCGATGTAAACGCTAGAGAATGCTACGGTGGAACCCCGATCGTCAGCAATGACATCATCAACAACAACAACAGCAACAACAACAACAACAACAACAACGATAGCAGCAACTTCAGCCACAACAACGGCGGCAACAATAGTAGCAACTTCAACCATGGCAACATCAACGTCAGCAACAGCAATAGTGGCAACTTCGGCCACAATACCAGCAACTTCAGCCACAACACCGTCCACAACAATAGTATCAATTTCAACCAAGGCAGCAGCAACAGCAACCTCAGCAACAGCAACCTCAGCCACAGCAACGTTAGCAACAATAGCTACAATTTCAACCATGGCAGCAGCAACAACAACCTCAGCAACAGCAACCTCAGCCACAGCAACAACAGCAACGTTAGCAACAATAGCTGCAACTTCAGCCATAGCAGCAACAGCAACATTAATAACAATAGCAACAACTTCAGAAATAACAACAACAATAACGTCAGCAACAACAATAGCAACAACAACAGCAATAGTGAGGACTGTAATGGCTCCTTGGCTTTTAATGAACTAATGATTGACAATCACCAATTCTATAGTGATGTAAACGCAAGTGAATGCTACGGTGGATGTCTGATCGTCAGCAACAACAACAACAACAACAACAACAACAACAACAACAACAACAACAACTACAACAACAACAACAACAACAACTACAACAACAACAACAACAACAACAATAGCAGCAACTTCAGCCACAACAACGTCGACAACAATAGTAGCAACTTCAACCATGGCAACATCTACGTCAGCAACCTCAGCAACAGCAACCTCAGCCATAGAAGCAACAGCAACGTTAGCAACAATAGCTGCAACCTCAGCCACAGCAGCAACAGCAACGTTAGCAACAATAGCTGCAATTTCCGCCACAGCAGCAACAGCAACATTAGCAACAATAGCTACAACTTCAGAAATAACAACAATAACGTCAGCAACAACAATAGCAACAACAACATCAATAGTGAGGACTGTAATGGCTCCATTGCTTTTAATGAACTAATGATTGACAATCACCAATTCTACAGCGATGTAAACGCAAGTGAATGCTACGATGGAAGCCCGATCGTCAGCAATGACATCATCATCAACAACAACAACAACAACAACTACAACAACAACAACAACAACATCAACAACAACAACAACAATAACAATAACAACAACAACAACATCAGTGAACCAAACCGGAGCGATTGTATGTTATGCAAAAATCATTTTGTTGTTGATGCACACAATGGGACAAAGTTAATATTGGCACATGTAAGTATATAATTGAAAATTTTAGTTCTTTTGATAATCAGGTATGCAGCTTTAAGTCTTGGAATGGTAGATTATAGAAAAAGAAAGCCTAAAGCATCTAAAACAACAATAGAAATTAAGAGTAACATTTTAAAATGTTTTATTTTTGTACAATTTGAAATATATCTTTTTGTCATTTAAAGATAATGGAATCCTTTAAAAAAGCCTTAAAATACAATTTGTTGGATTGTTCTTAAATGTAAACATTGCTCATTGCAAATTCCCAAAACAAAAATAACAGAATTTGGGTTACGTGACACCTTGGTTAACGTTTTGTTTGAATACGTTTAGAGCAACAGCTATACGGAGCCCAACGAAATTATCATACGAAGCAACAACGATAACCAAATGGACCTCAACATTTATTCACTTATGGAACGTAATAGTAAGTCGACATATACATCAGGGTACAACCGGAAGGGCAAGTTTCGTTGACGTTTGACTTCAGCTCCGGGTTTTTCACCTCCCGTTGCACCCTGATATACATATTTATTGAAATATTTTTGCAATAGCTGTCTAACAGGTATTAGGTTACGCGAAAAGTACAAATAAATTTAATGGTTCGATAGCGAAAGCACCATTACATATCCATGAATGCCTCTTGATCTAAATATTTGTCATCACATTTCCTTTAGCTAATATGTCTATTTGGGCAATCGATCCAAAGCATGTCAGCCATGATTTAGGCAAGGTATGCCTGATTTCAGTTGTGACAAACGCGAATGACTTACCTATTGTTTCAAATGAATATTCTGCTGACAATGAAACTGTTTCGCCGCAAACCGACACAGTTGATGATGATGTTATAATTGTTACGGATACAGATGATGATGATGATGTCATGATTTTGGAACAAACTGACAGGAATGATGATGTCGTAGTTGTGGACCAAATTGGGAAACATGATGATGTCCAGATTATTGGATCAATTAATCGTATTCCAAATTTAGGTATGAAATCAAATGTTGATAACTACCGTAAAAAATTCAAAAAAAGAAAGCAAAACGCTCAAAAAACAAAGTCATGGAGTTAACTTTAATTTTGAAGAATTCAGTTCAAAAATGAATTATACAATGGCAAGGGAAGGGGTACTTCGAAAATTTGCACTGGTTCATACAATCATGCATGGCTAAATTTCTGCATTTTCTTACTTGTAGTAGGTTAATATCTGATTTCAAAATTATACAAAAAACCAGTTCATTTTTCAATTTTGTCATATAAACCGTAATTTTACTACACCTTTGACCTAATATTGAAATACCCCCTCCCCCAATATTGCCACATGCGTATATTTTGTTGTGCAAGACACTACTGCGCAAACATAAAGGAAAGAGATAAATACCATCAGGAACTAGTTATAACTACCTGCAAGTGATTATAGCTCCATGCATGTAGTTGTAATCAGTTGCAAGTAGTTACAATTAACTCCAAGTAGTTATAACTAAGTAAAACAAGTAGTTATAGCCATCGATAAGAGTTATAACCTTCGTAAAGTAGTAGTATAAAAAATAGTAGCACATTCAACCAACGTAATCAGCGTTTCGCAGGTCCCAATGTAGGTACGAATTAAGCAAGTTCGTTGCGTTTAACAGACTTGTCACCAATGCAACGAGTCGTCAAGTCATTGCATAGAAGTCTTTTATTTAAGGTAAATTTAAGTCGTTTAGTAGAAGTTAAGCTGAAAACTTCGGCATTATATTTGTTTCGTGAAATAGTGAAGCTGCTGAGGTTTAGTTCATTGTAAGGGTTGCTGATGAGGCTTTTAAACGCCTCTTCGGTAACGATAGATTGGTTTTCACAAGTCAAAGAAAAACCTTTGATTTTGAAAACTTTAGTAGTTTGATCACCATCAATAACTTTATAACAGTAGCTTTTAGCTCCGATGCAATAGAAATCTGAAATGAAGGCATTTTGACCAAAACTGCCTTCAAGCTCGTTCTTGAGACCTCCGAGAAATCCTGATTGCGATAGTTCCGAACCATTTGTATTACTGACATAAATGAGACTGTCAGTATCGGAATAAAGGAAATTTTTACCAACCTAAAATAAATATTTAATTGTTATTGCTATTAATAATTGTGCTAATTACCATAAAATAATACGTAATTACGAGTAAAAGCAATATACTTTTCTGTACCCTGCGTACCTTTTCCATTAGTTGCAGTAAATGTAACCGAGCATAAGACGTTGTGAAGCACGCAATTGGTAGATTAGAGAACGGGGCAGGCACCTCTGTTTCCCGCTTGAGCTTATAGTTTATTAACATCATAGATGTCCCAGCCATATGCACATCATCGATCTCATACTTAGGGTTTGACAAAAATTTGACCAAGTCTTCATAGCTATTTATATACTTTGACTTCCCATAATTGAGGTTCTGGCCAAACTTTCCCCACAAACTGTTTAGTGCCAGTTTGGCAATCGAACGGATTCCAGGATTTTTGATCATATTACTGAAGGTCAAAGTAATGCCTTCAATTTCCTGCCATTTCTGGATATAGTTGACCTTGTCTTGTTCCGACAAGCAGTTAGCAGGGAAACCCGATGCCTCAGCTTTTAACTTGAGATAGTTGTTAATGTAATCTTTAAAGACTTCACTTGAATGATTGTCGAAATGCCATACCTCGTAAAGCTGAACCAAGGTATACCCTCGCTTCAAAGCATAAGTTAGTTCAACGTGCGTCCAGACTCCTTTTAAACAGCGCTGTTCCTCGTTGTGACAACATGGCTGATTCAACCCGTCTAGCGAACATTGATGACAAAGGGGAAAGATTAGCTTACCAGTGTTGTCAGAGTAAGGAAGCACTCCAAAGATTGCTGTATCTGGGGGATTTACTTTACAGTGAATTAACCCAAAATAATTTTCAATTGACTTGAAATTTTCGGTAATTATTTCTGGAAATCCTGTTGGCATTTCTTTTGTCTTCAGAATATATGGATATAATGAATTGACATCCATGTAAAAAATTTTTTCGTCATTGTTTATTTTGTAAGCAGCTGTCATGGTGGTAACCCGGCCACCGCGTAAACATGATCGAACATCAAGTACTTCGCGATCAATATTATGTGTGCGCAAAAAGTTTTGGATGCTAACTCTTTTTTTAACCATGTCTTCCCATTCATGAGACCACATAGTCTGAACATTGAATCCTAAGTTTTTGATAAAGGCGAGTCTTTCCATTGACGCTTGACGTATGGTAACCATTCGCTTGTGAAGAAACGTGTTATACATGTTACCATCGTAGCATTTGTCACAGCCATGAATATAGCAACCCAGAAATTCGTACACCGTATTATTAAGTGGGCAAAATCCATCCACATAATACTTACCGATTTTCTTTTCACCCCCTTTTTTGGCTGAAAGTAACTCTAACCCCTCGTTGTAGGAAACATATGCCAACCATTGCGCGCATTGTTTTGAATGTTTCCTGATTTTGTCAGGATTACTTGATCCAATTATTGCGAGAACTTTCTCTTTTAAATAATTTTTGCGGAAAACTAGGGATACTGCTGATGCAATTGTGCAACTTTGAGCAAAAATGTCAACTTGACTTGTTTCAAAAAACATATCACGAAATCGTTTGCATGCTGTTTCCAAAACTAACACATCATCTATGCAGTAAGCCTCCAATGCTTCTTGCAAACTATACAGCTTGCCTGCAAAGGTGCGATTTTCTTTTTCCCACCACTGATCAAAATCGTTTTGAGAGTTACGATCCATTCTTTGGGGTTCAAAAAAGTTTTTAGATGGAAAATTTCCTTTATATCCCTGCATGGCTTTTGTATTCAAGGCGTGAGGAAACCAACCTTTGCAAAGTTTTGTTGTAAAATTAAAACTTTTTGGAAGGCTTCGTAGTGAACAATTTAAAAAATTGTAACTATCCAAAAATTTAATATTTTTTCCAATTGATAGCACCATAAATTTTGTTCCTTTAATTATTACACTTTTGGGCAAAACCCCTTGTTTGTATATCCAGTTCAGAATAAAATATGAATCATACCCTGAGAGAAAATGGGCAATAACTACGAATTGATGTTGAGGCATTGCCTTACCTTTCGATAATAAGAACGACATAAATTTATCGATACAACATTCTCCTTTGAAGACCATAACTTCTTTGTCCTCTTCTTTAGCAACCACAAGGTTTGGAATATGCTTGACAGACTCATCATCTGTCATGGATTCGATATCAAAATAAATGTAAACATTAGCTTTTGATTTTGGGACCTTCGCCACCTGCATGTAGCACATGTGAGTTGTGGGGTTGTCCCAAATCCTACACGTGGAACAATAATACTGCTTGCAGTGATGCGTCTTATTTTTAACAATTCGTTTGTTGCAGTCGTGACACTTTGTGTATTTATTACACTCAGTGTCTACATGGTTTACAAGACAGAGATTGGATGGAAGCACAATATCGCAAAAAACACACGAAATTGGAGTAGACTCTAGATTTCGGTTCTTGCATTTATTGCTGTGGCACAATACACAGCTACTAAGACACTTGTGCGAATGATCAAAAGGTTTAATGCAAAGATGACAAAAATTTTTGCTTTGCATAAACCCTGTTATAGATCTTATTAGATCAAAATGACCATCGTGCAGTAATAGGTATACTGATTTACGACCATGTGCAATATCTCCTTTGAAAACGATAGTTCTTAAAGTATCAAACACTACCAGTCTAAAGTCTTTTAATCCTTTCTGAAATTTTGACAACTCTGCCACACCGCAAGGTGTATCATAGCTGACATTGCATTCCTGATAAAATTTTTTAATTTTCGACTCACCTGCAGAAGAAACTAGGGATTTCAAAAACTTTGTAACTCTTCCAATTGTAGGATTGTTGCAAATTACTATACCTATCAGAATTGCTATTCCTAGACAATTTCGTTTTGTAGGTATTTGAATTAAACTTTTTTTATGCTTTAAGTAACTTCCAAAATTTTGGTAGTCCAATGGACCTCTACGTTTGCCTTGACCAGGTAGAGGAAACTCTGTGTGAATAATATTCATTTTTAAACCCTTATCTAAGAACAGGCTTTCATTAGAGTTTAGTGTTGCTTCAATTTTGCTTAATACTATCTCTAAAGAAAAATCATCCAGTTTGATGTACGGAATACTAATTGGATACTGTAAACTTGGACTTTGGATAACTATTCGAAAGTAGTCATGACCCTGAATATGGCGTGTTACAAATGAGAATACATCACTCAAAATTTTGTACAACTGTTCATTCAATTGTAGCATATCTGTTTCTTTTAATTTTTTGAAAGTCACAGAATAGTCATAAATCTTAGTTCGAAACTTTTTACTAGACTTTTCTTCGACAGCAGTGATTGTAAAATAAGGAAATACCCGAGTAGAGCCAGCGTCCACTTCCATACGTTGTCGCTTTGAAGCACTTGAACCATCTTCATCGCTTTGCATTGGCATATTTGAAGTTACTGATTAGGCTGTAATATTTTCACCTTTATATAGTCAAAATTCTCAAGCTTTTAATTTAAAAGTATATCAAAATGCTGCAAGACTTAATTTTGACGTTGTAATAGCATCCTTAAATTAGAAAGATTTCGTAAATTATTTGCTAAGTAAACAATAAAAAACTTTACATGTGCATTTGAGAAAATTTTCGCTCTGAGTAATTTGTTTTCACTTTTTATGTAAACAATAAAAATCATTTATGCACCGTTCATTTTGCAATTAATTAACTGAACCTGTTTACGAAAATTATTTTAACCAAACTAGGGCTATATAAGCAGCTGCTCCGTCATTCTTCTCACAGTAGTTTCGGAACTATGGCTGAAAAGCGACAACGAGAACAAAGCTCTGGCACTCAAGAATCAGCCGCTTGCGCTCCGAAGGTGAAAAAGGTTGATACTGAAACTCTCACTGAGTTCCAGCAGATTCCGTTCCAAGGCTTGGGGGATTCACCTTCTTTATTAGCAATGTCTCCAGACGAAGAAGAAGACTGTATCAAGTTTGCTTTGCCAGACAGTTACATTGTTATAAGTTCTCTAACAGAACTGAAGCGCAAGCGAGGTGTTAAAGCAATTCGCCCAATTTTTGTGAATAACAGTTTTGGCAGTAATTTGATTGACGTTCGATTTTTTATGCCTATAATGGACTTGTCGAAGACGGAATTTCTACGGAACGAAAAAGGTGAAGTTTTGGTTAAAGCTACCCGAGGAATTTCTCTGAATCTTGATGAAGCGCAGGCTGCTGTTATTGCAATCCAGAAAGTGATTGAAAATTTGCAAAAAATTAATTAATAAACATTTATTAATGAAAACAGTATTTAAAATAGCATTTTAGTGATACTTTCATTGTAAATAATGAAATACAATAAACTGCTCAGTTCTCTGTGGTACTCCCCTGAATCAGGTGTTGCTTTCTCAGGAATCAATCGCTTATATAAAGCTGCGAGAAAGCAAGATACATCTGTGACTAGACCTGATGTGGTTGAGTGGCTTGCCAGCCAGTCCTTGTACACAAGGACGAAAAAGGCAGTTAGAAGATTCCCCCGTCGAAAAATAGTAGCTAGTCTTGATTCCTGTTGGTCATGTGATTTAATGGATATGAGCGTAATAAAAAACTACAACTCCAAATTTTCGTTTGTTTTAGTTTGCGTGGATGAATTTTCAAGATACCTTTGGTGTAGACCTCTAAAATCTAAGTCAGGACTGCAAGTTAAAAATGCGTTTGCGAACATTTTTGAAACAAGTCACAGAATACCCCAGGCGTTATATCTAGACAATGGTGTTGAGTTTAAAAATGTTATCGTGTTGAATTTTTTTAAATCGCAACAAATCCACGTGTTTTTCACCACCGATCCAAACATTAAAAGCTCTCAAAGCGAAAGGACAATTAGAACACTAAAATCAGTCATATATAAATTTTGCATGTCGCATCATTCATGGAAATATATCAGTAATTTACCAAAAATTGTAGATGGGTTAAATCATAGAAAAATGAAAATTCTTGGAGGTATATCGCCTTCAGAAGTTACTCCAGAAAATCAAGGAAAAATTTATGAAACAATGTTTTCTAGCCAAAAGAAGAAAAAACCCAGTTATGCAAAATTCAATGTCGGTGATCATGTTAGGTTTCAGCTAAAAAAAACACCGTTTACCAGAGGTCACGATCCTACGTTTACTGCAGAGGTTTATACTGTAAGTCAAGTTCTACACACTAATCCTGTTACGTACCGTTTGTCAAACAAGAACGGAGACATTTTAAATCGGAGTTTTTATGACCAAGAATTGACAAAGGTGGTTAATCCGAACGAACAGATAGATGTTCCGACACCACCTAAGAGACCTCGTGTAATTTAATTATGTTTACTTAATTGAAGATATAAGCAGGCTAGTACTGCTGAATTCATTTACAATGTATTCAGCACCTGGTGTTAATAACATGGCAAATTTTCGCCAAGCTTGTATACCCATAAGGTTTGGGGGTCGTGGAGGCGGTAGGCGTGGAGCAACAAGGGTGCAAAAACGGACCAGACGTAGGAAGCGTAGAACAATCACTAAGTCGAAAAGACCAGCTATAAAGAGCCGAACACACATTGGTAGAAAGAGGACAACACGTCGAAAGCGAAATTTTTTTTAATAATGTAAGTATTAATTAAGTCTAAAAAGTCAAGCTTAATTAATTTTAACGTATATATTAATATAAGCTACTTATAAATACTTAGTTTTTAAACAATTCATTAATTCTAATCATGGCTTCCTCGGTAAACGCAACCCGACTGGCGCCTCAAAATTGTAACGTTGATACGTTATCGTGGGGTGACTCTCCGGTTGTGCAGGATACTATTGAAGAAACTATGTTAAAGGAATTCACCATCATGTCCGGTCTTCCAAATTCTAACACCTCAACGTTAACTTTTCGGCTAGAGAAAGATCCTAATTGGTGTGTCGAACTTAATTCAATGTTTATGTTAATGGATGCGAGAGTTTTGGATTCAAAATTAAACCCAATCGCAGGTGACGAGAAAGTTGCTCCCTGTAATCTTTTTGGAAATTCTTTATTTTCTGATTTTGAAGTTTCTATAAACAATATTAAGGTCACTCCTGATGCCTGCAACTTTGCTTACTTAAACTACGTTCTTGCGTTAACAAATATGGAAAAGGGTATGAAACAATCTGTATTGCAATCGTCTTTATTCTTCAAAGACACTGCATACAGCTTCAATGATTTTGCTACAAACACTGGTATGAGTCAAAGAATGGCTTTCATTGAAGCCTCTCAAACAGTCAATCTATTTGTGAAACCGTTGAATTCGATCTTTAACTCCACAAGAGCACTGCCTTCGGATTCTGAGATTCAAGTAAAACTTTCCCGCCAGCCTCACAGTTTTTGCCTGATTGGTGAAGCTGGAAAAGCCTACATTATTCAAATCGATAAAATACAACTGTTTTGCAATTTTATTAAACCAAGCAGTGCTGCTCTTTCTGAACAAAATAAATTGCTGTCGACTAATCAATTCATAGTCCCTACTCTAAGACACACCTTGTACGAACATATTATTCGCAAGAATGATACTAGTCATCAGTGGACCCTAATTCCTGCAGGGAGTATGCCTAAACGATTGTATGTATTTATGGTTAAAAAAGGGGCCACGGATGGCACTGATATCACACTCAATCCCTTCGAGTTTATTCACAATAATGTAACTAATTTTTCACTTTACAAAAACGAAACACCTGTTTTCACATCAGAAGGATTATCTTCTAATTTTTCAGAATATGACTTTGCGTTTGCTTATTACCTAATTTTCAAAGGTTTAGGATTTATTAATCGTAATATAGATATTAGCTATAATGATTTCCCTGGTGGTTATACAATTTGGATTGCGGACCTGACGGCTTCCAATTCAAGTGGTTGTTCGTCGTTCGTGGAGAAGCCAACAGTGGGCTACTTAAAGATAAAGCTTACGTTTGAAACTCCGATTGCACAAGATACTGTGTTGTATGCTTTGTGCGAGGAGTCAACAAATCTTGTTTTCAAGTCGAACAGAACTCCATACTATACTAATTAGATTTAATTTGCATTAATGAGTGTGTTTGTGTGTGCATGTATATGTGGACCGTGTGTTGTTCTTCATGTGTGTATTAAGTAGGTTCGATGAGCTATGTACAGACCTGATGATTTTGGTGCATTCTTGGCTGTGGTACGCGACGGGTCTCGGCGAAAGCCTTATGACCTAAGCATCAGTTCTCGGTGCACCTTATCATCGCAAGGGTCTGGTACAACAGCTTTTTGAGTTAGGGTATCTGCAGGCTGTAAAGCCATCCTCTTTACCCCTTTCGTCCTTCCCTTCCATGCCTCCCTGTCCGCTCTCCCTGGCTGGTGCTAGGGAGAGGGGGGGGCATGGAGAAGGGCGGAAGGGGGGGGGGGGGGTTACAGCGCTCGGGTGGAGCAGCGCTTGCGCTGCTTCATAAATAATTAACGTTTAAGTTTTAGAGACTATATATGAATAAGTTTAGTAAACCAAAAAATCCTATTAGTTATGACCTTTTTTAGAAAGGAAATATTAACAGATCTTCGGATCAGACCTAACAGCAGAATACTGTTAGCCGGCGAGTCAATGTCCGGTAAAACGGATTTGTGCTTTCGTCTACTGACGGAAAATTGCTTTTTGACAAATTTTGACAAAATATTGTTTTGCTATGAAGTTTATCAGCCTGCGTATGACAAACTGAAATCGAAAATTCCTAATGTTACTTTTCACAAAGGATTACCAAAGGAAGTTATTGATGACGATGAATACTGGGCAAATAACAATACAGCTCTTGTTTTCGATGACCTGCAACATGAAGTTATAAATTCCGCTGAGTGCATGAGACTTTTTACTGTTTATAGTCATCACCGAAATATTTCCGTGATTTGTCTTTTTCAAGGACTATTTTTAAAAGGAAAATTTAGCGTACTTATAAACAGACAAATGACCCACATATTTCTAATGGCCTGTCGTAGAGATTTACGACAGGTGAATACTCTAGGGCAAAGTATTGCACCACGCAAAACTAAAAAGTTTCTGGAAATTTATGAGCAGGTTTTACAGGCACAACCTTTTGGGTTTTTGTGGATTAACTTATGTCCCTATAATCACTGTTTACTGAAATTTCGCTCATCACTTCCTTCGGATACCGTGCAAGAAATTTTTATTTTGTAATAATTTAATATTAGAAATTTCCTATATATAGATGTACATTGCGCAAAATCTATCAATCTGACGGTATGTCGAATATTGTGTTATCAAATATTGACAATTTAGAAATATTGTCACACATTTCTAACCAGCAAAAAGCCAAAAATTTTATTTCGGCACATCCTGCCATTGTTAAGTGCTTAACGGAAATAGCGTACAATCTAGCATATTCGAATCTGGAATTGTCAAAGGTAAATAAAAATTATTTAAGGAAAAATCGTAACTTATTGCAAAAATTGTCTGAACGAAGTTTGTCTCTTATTTCTCGTAAACGTTTAATTTTCAATAATATAAAATTCGTCAAAAATATCGTTAAAATTGCACTACCTTTGCTAAAAGCTTTTGCGTAATGTCAAAGTATTATTTGATAAAGGAAAGCCTTTTGCCAAAATTACCAGAAAACCCATCTGTTTTTGAAGAGAAGGCTTTTGAAATTTTGAATTCGGACTCTAGTGTTCAAGAGAAGTCTGAAAAACTTTATGACCTTGTGAAGCCTGAACTAGTGAGCGAAAAGCAGACGTCTTTCGAAGAAGTTTTAAATTTATTTCCCAAAGCATACCGCAACAAGGCAAAAATACTTTTACATTCTTTACGAAAAGGTAACATCAATGACGATGGTAGTTTATCAATTGAAGGCCACAATTTTTCATCAATAATAGATTTGATACGCTATATAGTCCTACCATACGAGAAAAATGTACCTGCCGACGCACAGCAGTTCATTGACTACCTTAAGTCTATAAATGTTCCTAATGCTGTATATTGTAAAAAGAATTTCTTAACAAACAGTTCAGTAGAACAACCATCATGGATAAAATTATTCTGATATTTTGTCCATTTTCTTTTTTTGTGATCGAAAACAAACTTTAGTATCTTGCAGTGGTTTGTTTAACGATAGCAGTGGATACAAGTTACAGTAGAATGGACAGTTGGTACCATGTTTGCAACATGATGTTCCTATCAGGCGAACGTGTATGCAGGGATTAAGCTGATTGTTGCTGCAACAGCTTACTGTTGTAGTGCGACATGCTCGCATCCCTGTTTTCTGGTTGATGCCATGTGCACAACAAAAATTAACGTTTCCAATTAGAGTTATGTGAGGGTTCAGGTAGCTGTGGTCGAAGCAACCACACCTGTAAAGAAAACTTATAGCAGCTGTATAGAAACGAAATTTAGCCGTATAAAGGTGTGACAACCTTTGTGGACCCTCCTGTTAGGTATCGTCTCAACAGACATCCGTGGCATATTTATTTTTATGGGAAGCTAACATAAGTTTTCTAGCGTAAGAACTGGAAAATTTAACTTTAAGCTATATATTTATGGCGAAGAACTTACCTGCAGCAAAACGATCCTCCTCGATGGAGAAATTTCTGTATAGTACGGTATGAGTGGTAACCTTCGCACACTTGACAATAATTATGATTAGACGAATGTGCAGATAAATTTCCTTTAGAATAATAGTGACAATTCTCTTCGTATGGTTTTCGGTACAAACAGACGTTACAAAACTCTTTTTTAGCCGTTGATGCTGGCTGTTCCATAGTTGCATTCAAGATATTGTTTGTAATTTGCTTATCGATTTCACGATGTTTTGTGATATCAACGTTCCAATACTTTTGAGCGACATCCGAAACATGATTAGACATTTGAGCTGCTAACACTTGTTTAAGATAGTCAGCAGCTTCACTCCAATTAAATAAACATGATGTAGTGTTTACGATATTAGCTTCTATGCAATGACTTGACGTTATAGGTGTTCTGTCTTGGGGTATGTTGCTATCGAAGGTGAATTCAGGAACTTGTTGAAACGGATTTGATACGATACCATTAAAATTATGGTTCTGAGTTTCTGGGATGGTACTTATAAACATATGAGCATCGGTGACCTGTGCATACTCAGCAAGATCGTTGCATTCATAGACGTTTATTTCAGTTTGCGGAAAAGGACCATTTGCTCCGATTATTATGTTATTGCTCGTCCTTTCGCTTGCTGCCATGGTTAGTTATTCTTATATTTACGTATTATATTTTTATACAAAATCTGAAATTTCATTTTATTTGAAAAAATATAATTAATATAGAAAAAACATTACAACTTAGTTTCAAGGAATCCTTCGTAAGCACATTTCATTTCTTTGAAAAACTGATGTTTTTCAATATTTGAAAACCTTAAACGTCGATATTTGTTTTCACCAGTGCATTTCTGTATAAAATCGAGAGCTGTTGGAGGAATACTTTTTGAATAATAATTGTGCCGTCGATACGTCCCACAGAGTAAGAAATGAGTTAGTTGACCTATCTGGAACGTATTTAGCACAGAAGACGAGCATGTAGCGGAGAAGTTTTGTCCTCGGACTTCGGGCATTGTACACTCGAGTGGGCTTGGCCCCAGTTCGATTAGTTCTCCTTGGTATGCTGGAAATGCCCCACCAAAATCAATCAAAATTGGATATCGGTACCAAGAATGATAGACCACATTAGCAGCTGTTAAATCTCTGTGTATTATTCCATTCTCGCCTAAACGCTTGACGCAAGTATAAATTTGATACATTACAATTTTCACGTCTTCATAGCAGAGAGGACCATTTAGTGTGCAGTACTTTTCAAAATCACAGGCTTGTGGTGACCACGGAAACATCAAATAGGAGCATACCGAACCATTGCTTGTTTTTATGATGGCATAATCTTCAAGCAAAACAACATTTGGTTCCTGAAAAATTTCAGTGTTCGGCAAATTGTCTATGCAAGCCACCAAATAATGTCTGTCGTCCGATGTTCACATATTTTGATATTTCGCGATGTGCCGATGCAGAAAACTTACTGCTCAAAGGACCTCCTGTTGGGGGTGTTTGCTCATACGATTGTGCCAAATTTAAAAATGCAATGCCCAACCTTAAAATGATCAAGGCGGATGATCAACTGTATTGCTGTCTGAAAAATTTGTGTTGTTTTGATCTGCAAGGCCTGGATTGTTTCCAGTGTGCAAGGTACTGTATAGGTTACTTATATATAAATTTGTGTTGCTTTATATGTTATGCATCACGCAATGTATTTATGACTTACGTCACTTTATTTCATTTTTTATGTTTGGTGATGGTGACTTGTTTGTATTGTTTGAGTAGTGGAAGATAGGTTGGTTGGACAATTCCTTTGCTTTCAGTTCCAAAAAGTCGGTTTATGACATTCTTACGTTTACTACTATTACAACAGCAACAACAACAACAACAACAACAGCAACAGCAGCAACAACAACAACAACAACAACAACAACAACAATCTCGGCATCCAACACCTTGAGAAATGTAGGGTCTCGTTCGAATTACAATCTACAAAATCAGCATAATTTAAGTGGAATTTTAGCACAAACTATAGCTGCATCATCCACTTCTAATAGTGTCTCACATTCACAAGCTATCATTTATACAAGAGCTAAGGAATCTCACAAATCTACTGTAGTGCAACCTGAAATGACTAATTGGAGTTCTAATAGTTCTCCAACAACGCCAGCCTTAGTTTTTAAGGCATCTCCAATAGTGGAAAATTATAAGGTTCGCTACATATTTTCAACACATCAAAATATTGAAGCAGTTCAAAGAGTAACAGCTAAGCTTTTCACCTACCCGAACATAATTGTACGTGGATACGTTCAGCGATATACAACAAAACATCCTGTCGTGAAAATTTGGGGACATGTTTACCCACGCACTGATTCAACCACAGATTCACACCGTACTACAGCATCATTTGGTGAAAAAGCCGTTAAAACGTGAGATTTTAAGTTTTTGAGTAATTTGACTTTGAAATTTGTTTTAGTACTACGCTGTCAACTTCAACTATAACTAGCACAACATCAATTAGCACTACATCATTTCGGAAAACCTCAAGCACTGTAACTAATGTTTTGCAATCGAGTGATCAAACACAATCATCGAGTGAAGTACACAGCTCGCAAATAACGTCTTTTCACACGTAATTCTAAGAAAACTTCCTTATTTAATATTTTTTGTTCATCCAACTAGTTCGTGTGTGTGGTGTGTTTTGTACTATCTGCGTTTTGTTTTGTCAATATTTATTTGCTTTTAGTTGCTTCATGGTTTTGGATTCAGTTGCCTATTTTACGTTACCCTAACTCCAAAATCCCTAAATTTTGGAAAACTCAATTTGTCCTAGTACGACAGCAAGATAGGATTTTGCATTTGAAAATTCTTTTGAAAAAAATCAATTTCGCAAATATTCAAAACTTTAGAAAATGTTCCGCGATACCTAACTTTGTACACTTACGTTTTAGTTTGCGAATGTAGCGCTTAATACTGCTATATACTAACACATCACACACCTCATAATTACTAAATTACCTTCAGGTGCGTAGTTTGAGGTGCAGATTTTTAGGCTAATCTATTTACTGTGGTGAATTTAGGTCCGCTACGGTCAGTCCTTGGACTACCACAATTCATTATGTTAGCTCGACTACATCTTCTACTGAACAACCGCATGTTTCCTCACTGAGCACTCCGCGTAGTGATCAAAACAGTAGCAGCATCTCCTGTTTTGATAGCCAAGTGTAAGTTAAGCTATGTTGAGAGAGTATGGCACTGCAACGTTCGTACAAACTTGAATTCATACCTATTTAGGGAAAGTGTTAAAAACAGTTGTGACATAGTAATTAGGAGCCAAGATGTGTTGGTGTTTGCATGATATATTACTTCCTTTCCTTTGTTGGTGTAGTGTTGTTATGTCTGCTGTGTTGGGAACTTTATAAACCGTGAAACCTAACTGTAATAATGCTATTATTTGTATTTTTCGAACTCCCTCCCTCTGAGATGAATATTTAGTTCGCATGCCTGCTGAACTGTATAATTTGTGTTAAAAATGTGTCTTTGTTTTTCAAACTGGCGAAGCTTAATGAAATTGTTTGAAAACTAACTTTGAATTCATTTATTGCAGTGGTGCACTTTCGGGCGGAGTGACAACTGCTTTTGCCGCAGGTTTTATAATGGCAATGGGAACTATGTAAGAGCATCAAAATTCTACTAATTAAGACAGTCATTTTTTATCTTCATGTGTACTTTTGCAGTTATAACCTGGTGACAAGTTATCTCTAATTAACCACGTACTTACACCTGTTACATGTTCCAAAACAAGTAATTCGAGCGATTTTCCATTAGCATGATCTAGCGAACCTGACAGAATTTGCTTGACGAGTACATCAGTGTTGGTGTTCAAACATTTCGCAACATAAATTCGACCATTATTTCCTTTGTTTGTTAATGACGTTTTGCACAACAGATAAGTTTTACCAGATGCCCCTTTTATGGTAAGACTTTTGACTTCAGGTACGCTGTCCATCGTCAACGAACTAGAAGGCGATTGCAAAGAAGGCTGCAACCAATGCCAAATCCAAATGATGTTGAGATGTTAGTGTTTTCTGCCTGTAGGAATGTATCCCAAAATAATATATATGAAAGTGTAGCAAGCAATACTACACCATCAGAAATTTCTAACACTTTCTCTTCTAATGATAGCTTGAAAAACCCATATCAAAGCACTACCGTTCCAATTGACACAACTGTTTGCTCCTCTAATACTAACGGTTCTGAAAAAGATAGTAAGGGATACTGTGTCCCTGATAACATAAGAAATCCTAAGAAACTACCAATGATTAAGTTCTAACAGCATTATGAGAGATGTTTGCGCTGTGTGTGTGTGTGACAGGGTGGTACCGAATCTTCGATTTGGCCGAATCTGAAGCTTAATTCATTCGTAATTTGGAGAACCGAATTGTGAAATTAGTAAAATTATTATTCTAGGAAATCTATGTGTTTCGCAAACGCAGTTAGTTCGTACCCTTCCAGCTTCAGTTCTGAGATTTGTGACCTGATTAAACAGATATTTTAAGACATTGCGGTATTAAGCTTTTTCACAACCGTATCCAAGGCTGAACTGTAAATTTTTGCCAAATTAAAGTTTTGTTGCCACCCTGACTGTGGTTGTGCGATTCAGAACCCCTGCTTGCAATTAAGAGCTGTATAAGTTGGATATTTGAAGCTTAAATTTTCAAAAATCTTGCTCGATTTTAGGAATGCTGTACCGGATCACGTTGAAGCGAACGCTGAAAATTCAAATGTGGAACCGGAACAAGAATTCATAGGCTTTGAGCGATGTCCAAATTGTCATAACTTAGTTGACGCTGTTCCTTTGCATCTTGCAGATGACTCGGCAGATGTTATTCTTGAAATTGGATGTGACCATTGTGGCCTTGTTTTTTGAATAGTTTTTTGCCGCGCTGTTAAGTTCAGAATTTTGCGAATTTTTGTCTACAACTACTAGCTGTATATTTTAATTTTACAACACAATATTGCTATCCCCTTCTGCAATTGGGAGTCCTTTAAGTTCTATTTTTAACATCGCTGCTGAAGTAGGCCTTCTACGACAGCCTTTCTGCTGGTTTTAAGATTAGTTGAGCAAGGATAAGTTGCTCTGCTTGCTGTTTATACCGGCGGATAGTTAATTTTTTAAGGATAAGTTGCTTGTGCTTGCTGCTTATACCTGCGAAATGTTGGATGATGTGAGACCCAGTGCAGATATGTATTTTGCGATAGGCATGACATTAGATATTTTGGGAAGATTCTAGAGGCAGTAGTGTCTTGTGTTTTGAAAAAATGCATTAGTTATAGTCCATAGGGGCTATGACTACCATTTGTGTTATGAAAATTTATAATTTGAAAGACCTTAGCAATGATCGCAATACAATAAATTGCACAACTTACTTTAGGCAAATCAGTGACGTAAGCGACTCTTTGTCGAACAGAGATTCAGTGTGTCAGCAAATGAACCATCATTTCTCTGTTGCTCTTCTGCTTATATATCTTTCATTTTCTGATTATCCGATAAACTAATATTAGGCTTCACCAATTGTCTAAAATTGATTTAACAGATCTGTGACCTTTGTAGTGACTGTAACTGACTGGTACTCATCGATACGAAAACCTAGACATCTCAAATCAGCACATAGAGCTAATCTGTACCTGTCACTTCAAACAACTGCCAAGTACTATTTCCTAGATTACCTAGCATATCTTGGCAGTACCATTTGTTGTTCCCAATTGTAATCGGATTAATGCTGAGATGCATTTCCTTGGAGACAATAAAAATTAAGATTTTTCGTGAAAATAAACATCATTCTTAGACTATAAAAACCTTCGCTTCGATTTTTAGAAAATCATTTTTGAATGTCACGTTATCTTATTTGTTGCATTTACTGTCGTCGAATTATTCGTCATCTTACTATTCACAAGCAGTTTTGTTGGCGTGCGCAGTTCAGGCTTTCAAGAAATCAACTATTATATACATCATCAATATGGCGTCAGTGTTGCTCAACACGTGTCATATAGGTGAAGGATTATATGCTACAACGGAAATGACGGTCAAGTTCCAACTTCATGGACCAATTTATCACTTCACATTCGAACCTCACTACCGAGGACTTACGCGGCGACAGGAAGTCAGTTTAAAGTAAGTTGATCTTGATTCATCTAAATTTTCAGTTTAAACTCATCGAAACCTTGTTTTCTCAAGACCTCTCTGCTTTCCATTTTAGTTGAAAGCATGCTCTTTCTTTCTAGTTCGGTTCTACGTGTCAACGGCACTTTTGATATTACAACTAACGGATTTCGCCATCCTGAAGCTGCCTTGGTGTGGGTGTTTGATCACTTGGAAGAGCCTCTCGTTTACACTAAAGGGTCACAGCAAACTGCTTTCATCAGAAGAGTTGCTGAGGGGAGTGGGTATCAAAATGTGCGCGTTGAAGAACTGGGGAATATGGGTTTTCCGTCGTTCCGATTTTTGGAATGCAATTTTCTTGGAAGCTGCTGCGATTATCACACAGGAAGGCCTCATAGCCAGCAAAAATTTTGCACTCGATACCGTAGCAGTCTGCTGACACACTACATGAACGTGGTAAACTTTCTAACCAACGGTGAATATCTTGATACCTGATCTATTAAGAAAACATTCCTGACAGCTATGTTTCAGTGTAACTAAAGAATGGAACTTAAAAATGTACTCGTTCTTTCTTGCGTTACACTGAAACATAGCATAAGTATTGTGATCATTGCTAAGATGTCGATCAAAAATGAGGCTTACTCAGGGTGCAACCGGAATTCTACCCTCATTACTGAGTTATTAATTCTAAATTGTATGATTCTTATTAGGTGCAAACGATATTTTCCATTAATATAAAATCTGACCGGATGCCCCCTGAAAACCCATAATCATTTTATAATGTTATGATTTACAATATATAAGAAACAGTTTTTTCAAATAAATCAAAAAATGATTGAAGTATTGTATATATATTTGGAATCTGAGCAAACAGATTCCGTGATTGACTGCTATCTGTCAACATTCTTAGACTTCGGTCTAAATCAGTTTGAAGTTGGTCTGACCAAGATAATCATACCCCGGCCTATCTACAATATCACTGAAAATGACTTTTTCATGTCATATTATTCTCCGAACACCAAAACATTTCACGACATATCACTGCCCTCCATGGTTTGCTATGATAATCAATGTTTCATCAATTATCTAAAATCACAAATAGCAGGCAAAGACGCCAAATTTATAAAAATTGATTATAATGATTTAACTAAAAAAGTTACCATTAACTGCACAGGTGGAGGGGAAATTAAAAACATTTCAGAACGATTGCAGCAAGTTTTAGGTTTAGAGAATAATTTTGTTAAAGGTTCGGTAACTGGAAATAAAACAGTAGATATGTGGTACTATAATAAATTCTTTTTCTTATGGGCAGACTTTATTGGCAGTCAAATTATTGAGGATAATTCAGAAAAAACCCTTACTATAATTCCCAATACCAACATTAAAGAACCAATTCTATTTTACGAACCAGTAAACATAAAATTTTTAGACTGTAAACTGCTGTATTCTAGTAAATTGAGGTTAGAAATCTTAGATGCTTTGGGAAAACCTGTGCAGTATGGTAGCGGTAAAATATCTTTAGAATTACAGTTCAAGAAAAAACTAGGTACAATGGTATTGGTATGAAATTTTTTGGTGTTTGGAAGTAATTCAGACTCTCCCTCTTCCCTCTTTAAGGTGATAACATACGTTTTACCTATTCGTTATTTGAAGATGCTGATTCACAAAAGTTACTGCAGACTTAAGAATACAAACGTATGGTGTTGCCTTAAAGTCTTAGTCTCAATTTCAAGGATAATAGCATTTATCAAAACTGTAACAATTCCCGCATTTTTCATTTGTAAAACACTCATTCATTATTTCAAGTGCTTAGACAGAACTTTAGTACATAAACGATTTGTGAGGTTATGATAAATGTTATTCGTGTTTAAAGTCTCGTTTCAGTTCATTACACACTGAACGAGAACGTTCTCTGTTCAGCTTTTTACACACTGAACGGGAAAATTAATCTCGATTCGGTTTATTACACACTGAACGAGAAAAGAATTTTATATCGAATTTAATACACCAAGGGATGGTTAGAAAGGGAGGGTGGGGTTAAAATCGTCGAGGTGTTCAATTGGACGCGTGATTTACCAGTTCAAACATGGAGGGCGTGCTTTACCAATTTAAAATGGAGGGCGTGATTT